>JAFBJQ010003024.1:271716-283672 GCA_016785345.1 Trinectes maculatus
TTCCCTCCGCCCCCCCCCCCCGCCCCTCCCCTCACACACACACACACACACACACACACACACACACACACACACACACCACCCCACCTCCTCTCCCGCTCCTCACATTTTCACCTCTGCCTCCCCACCACTTCCTCTTCTTCCCGCCAACCTGGCAACGTGATGCTCGTTTTTAGGCCCTGGCTTTCAGAGATCTGTTTATAACATTCACTGGTTGAAAGATGACGAAACAAGGCCCTTTAATAAAATGTGTGTAAATGAAACACCTGTTTTAGATTAAAAATAGCGTTGTTCCCCTAAATCACTGCATTGCAATTAGAACCCTGATGTATAGCCTTTGAATGGAGTCTTGCAATGCCATCATTATCATCATCATCATCATCATCATCATCATCATTATTATTATTATTATTATTACCCTACATTATGACTGTAATTATCTCCTGGGCTGCCACCTGATTCTTCAAAAGTCACCAGATGGCACTATTTAGCTTCCACACACTGTACAGAGACCTCAACGAGAGCACGCTCATTGTTGTTTTCCTCTCGTGCTGAAGTTCAGCAACAGCCCCCCCACCCCCATCGAGTCAGTGGTCATGTTTGACCTCTGCAGCTACTGGATCATTGTCAGCTCTGTGGTGGTGCACTCCGAGATGCTACCAGGCAGCGGAATGTGAAACGCTCTGGATGGGGAAGTTTTTTTTTCCTTCCCCAGTCTAACATCTGTGTTGCTCTGTAAATGTGATGAAATGTCACACCCTGATCCGAGATTCGCTGCCACTCTCTCAGATACTTGCCACATGAAACGTGCTGAAAAATCAACAAACATATTCAGGTGGAGGGGGGGATGGATTGGGGGTGGGGGGTGGTGGCGGGGGGAGTTCAGGTGAAAACAGGAATTGTTCCGCATCAGGTTTGACTTAATGTTTTCCCTTTTGGCATCAGGAGCACTTAGCAGTGGCATCTTCAGCGCCACGTGCGGTGACGTCTAATGGGCTTTTAAGAGCCTTGCAAGGGGACTATTTGTGTACCATCAGTCGAAGCCTGTGATCGCGATGTGACAACAGTATTTTAAGATAGCTCCACAGCAGCGGAGGATGAGTACCCTGAGCTGTGGCTTTCCCCCGGGGAGCACGTGCTACTGAGATCTAACAACTCAACTTCTCTCCCACTTTCCAACTCAGGTGTCTGTTTCCAGTGAGACAACTGAAAAGTCTTGATTCCTGCTTTTCACAGGGAAATGCATGTTTATGAAGATACGCATACAAGACTAAACAGGGCGTTTTCGACACCCGCTCCACAGACGACAGGGGAACTTTTGATTTGTTACAGGAAATGTTTGGTTTTCCCCAGAGACACCAGAGTTGCACTTATTTTTTTATTTTCAGTCGACTCGCCTGTATTGAAATTGTTGCCTGTAAACTAGTGCATCTCAAGGACTTTATTTCTGCCATGCTGTGCTACCGCTACGTTATGACTATTATTACCAATGATCCAAGACCACTGAGACCAACTTCAGCTGCACTACACCTTCCACACAAATCACAACCAGTCGTTTCAAATCGTCCAGAGAGACCACTGCTACTTTCCTCTGTTTTGTAATTTCATAAATACATCTACATCAAAATAAACTACAGCACAGGAGATGTGGTGGACATATTATTTTAACTACCTTCATATTGAGCGTGATCTCATTTGTACACACAAGCATACAGTATACTACAACTCATGCAATCCATCAGTAAATGTAGCAATGAAATGTCGACTTAAGCTTGTGACTCTTGAAGTAAAAGAGAGTTGAAGAATAATAGAGTATTTGAAAACTGATCTTTCTGTCGATATAGCGTATCCATGAATATAATAGTACAGTCTAATTGTTTACTCTCCTGTTGGAGAAAATATTCCACTGCAGCTCATTGGTTATGAAATCCCAAAGGCAGAAGGTGTGGTCCTATATTCGGGTTGGAGACGAGTGCCAATCACTGATCATCTCCAGCATTATCTCATTAAAGGAGAGGTGTGGAGAAGGGAGAGACGCTGGGATTGAATGTGACAACTTCTAGAAGCCTAAATTACTCAGCTGTGATGAGAGGACGCCTGCCTGAACAACTTGGAAGAACTGACTTTACAATTGCAAACGATACAATGGTTCAAGAAAAGTACGTTCAGCTAAGACTAGAGTGATCAGCATTATATTTTGTTGTCTCACCCGTTTAAACAGTTTTAACAACAACATAAATTAGGAGTCTTATCTTGACAGAATTGCTTTTTCCGAAGACAACACAAGACTAAATGACATTTTGAGATGTGTGTTTTTTTCCTGGTATAAAGTTTATCATCAGGGCGGCAGAAAGGAAAGCGAGTGAGGGATGGGAGGGAGATTAGGAATGTAGAGTGTGTGATGTTATCTCAGCTGTGAATTAGACAATATAATTATGATATGGAAATGATACCGAACGAGGAAAGTTGGGCCGACTGGAGCTTATGTTGTTAGGATGGCACTTTGCCTACCATCTCCAATATCAATTACCAATGTCTCAATAACAATTACAAAATAATTTATCTAGCTGGGACTCTTTTCTGTTCCTCAGTAATAATATTATATACTGGAAATCAATTGGCTGTGCTTCTTGAAACAGATAAATGGGTTTGATGCGAGACTTGCTTTGTTTACTTCAGTGACAGCCAATAATGCAGATTGTTATTGGCAATACATAAGTGAGACAGAAACAACTAAACAGTGCTGCAGAGTTTCTTTCAACTCCTCTCACCGGGGAAAACTTTTGGTGACTGAATATGTGCCGAACACACAAATAGTTTTCACTGGAGAACAAATTCAAACTCTTTTCACCCCGTATTTTAACTCACGTGCACAGACACGCACGTACCAGCACACACACACACACACACACACACACACGCAGTGAGTCTGCCATTTAATAATTATGAGGCGTAAAATCCTTGCCGACGGCGAGCATACTGAAGGATGTAATTATGACCTCTTTCAGAGAGCCCACGCTCAGTGGCAATGCCTACATTTCCACCCAGAGAGAGAAAAACACTCCCAAGGAGTGACGGGAAAACATGCCCTTCATTGCAATTAAGGACAATAATTCTCTGCAAGAAAATTGTTTCAATTGCTTTTCAGCCCAGGAGCAAAATGGCATTGATGGGGGTGATGGTTTGAAATAGGGGTGACAGTGGGATGAGGAGTGACATTTTAGACGATGGAACTACTGGTTAAGTGTGTGTTAAGAATTTAACTGTGTGAGAGGTTGAAGAATGTCAGCAGAAATAAATCTAAATCAACAGGATATGTATATTCCATAAGAGGGGATCAGGCTCAGTAAAGATATATAGTAGGTTCACGAACCTATACTGAACCAGACTTTTTCTCCGTCAGCTCTTCAAAGTTTGTTGTTGATGTCCTATTGTTGTTTAATTGACTTCCCTAAATATGTCTGCACGCGAGCAGAAAATAAAACATGTAACTGAAAGAGAAGATTCATATTTTCCGTTTGAAGATAAAGATGAATGTTGTCAACAAAAAGTGTGAAAGCATTAGTTGTGTTATCTGATGTGCTACATAACCAGTCCAGTATAGGTGCATTCTGGGACTGAAGCTCTGTTCCACTGAGACGTTATCAGCTGTGCCGTGTATACAGAGAGAATCACTTACCTACAGGGACCATGCATATAGTGTTGAGCGTCTACTCTCTGAAGCTTCCTCGAGAAAGACTCTGGAGTCCTCATTGGCTACAGGGGCAATGTGCTGTGACTGGCCCTGACCTTTGACCCTGCTGCACAAGCAAAAGGAGAATTTCCTTGAAAGATCAATAGTGTATTGCATATTTATTATTCTACAAAGGCCACCGATTTACTGTAATCAAGTAATGGCTTTAAAGTGACTGACAATAAACGAGCAAATAGCAAAAGCTTGAACCCCGCCCTCCCCACTCGCCTTCAGCTAGCCCTTGCTCCTTTAGCTGAGTTGGCATCTCCAGTAAATTTGCATTGTACATTTATGTTTCTGTTTCCTTTCAAATGAAGACTGATAACAGTGATGTGAATTAACCGATGTGTTGATGCTACACAGAGATGTGGCCCTGTTAATGGGGATTTTTTTTTAAAGGGGAATGTGACGGTGTATATCATGATTTATTTATTTTTTTTACATCATCGTATTCGGTGAGTGTAAGATTCACCTGGAGCTGTGACTCCTCTCTCTCCAACATGATGGCGAGGGCGGCTGGACAATGAGAGGCCTGGGCTCTGGACGCTGTGTTTGTATATGAAATCCTGTGGAGGGACTGCATCTGTGGTAGCTGGAGGAATAAAGGTCTGAATTAGGAGAAATGGGCACCAGAGGGAAATGGAAAACAGCTTCAGAGGAGGGAGGCATGCACACACGTGCGCTGGCTGTTTACATTGGGCCTGGGCGCTACACGCCGATGCATTCCAGCGCTCACGGTGGGCTCACCAGATCCGGATCCATGTTTTCACGCTTGACTTTTCTTCACCTAAATGTGTGCACATGTGTCTCAAGATTCTGCGCTCTATCCTAATATGTAAAAGCAGAGAGCTCTGGAGCTTCTTAGTGGGGAACATTTGGGGATCAGACGCCTCAGCTTGTAATTCCTCACAGCACTTTTTCCTTTCTTTCTTTTCTTTCAAGCCATTTTCATGCTGCGTGTCTGTCATGCAGAGCTGTTTGTTGGTGGCTTGACAGATAGAGGGCCCACATTTCGGAGTCACATGCATCTTATTTCCCTTTTCTGTCTCCAAACAGTTAACACAGCGCTTTCCCTCCCCTCTGCAGGCAGAGGGTCCTTTACCGCAATCAAAATTCACAGGAAAATGGAATCCTTTATATGCAAAACAAACAATGCGGAGGAAATAAAACATTCAGGCGAGCTGTCAGGTCCTTTCAAGAATCAATATGAGGCCTTTCATCTGTATCCCAACCTCTTCCTGGTAATTATCCTGCATATTTTATGCCCCCCTCTATGCCTGCTTACACACAAACATATAAAGCACATAAACACGCGCGTTGCCACGGTCACCAACGCTTTCAAAGTCACGCGGTGATCCTCGTGCAAACATATACCGGCGCGGCAATAAAACGACTTTGCATAAATCCTTGTAATGTCGTTATTTACTGGAAATTGTGTTTTTGTTATGATAATTTAATTCTAATTTCCAGCGATTATAGTTTTTGCCACCTTCAGTTTATTCCAAACCAACATCTCCTAAAATGTATTAATTTCATTGGCAGTACATGCAGTGTCGAGAGATAAGGCGGCGGAGGAGCAGTGGCCAGTCAGACGCCTGGATTTAAGTGTTGTCAGTGACAGAGTGACGTGCCCTTGAAGAGAATTACCCTTAAAGTGCCCTGTCATCACATTCCTGCCTGCCCTTACCAGGGATGGGGGGGAAGCGGAGGGGCAGCAATGATTGGGCAAAGCCTCCTTTCTCTTCCTTTAGTCCACCCTGTGATGTTTGACAAATGAAATGAGAAACCTGCACAGGAGACAAAAGTAAATAATAATAATAATAATTAGTGCTAAAGATTTGTCACGTGTCTTATCACGAGATGCATTCAATACAAAGTTTCACCCAGTACGGAGGAATGGGCCAACATAGCTGTTGCTACATGCTACACTCCCTTTATCCTCTCTGGTTTCTCCACTTGTTTCATATGAGAGGATTCAGAAACCTTGGGGATGAGGTCAGATTCTACATTCAAGATTAAATATTGTCAACTCGGACACATCGCTTTCCACTGACATTGGATTCACATCTGAATTTCACTTGGCATTTGGTCTGACCTCACATGTAAAACACACAACACAACAAGACACAACTGTATTCCTGCAAAATGCTATGTTGTTGTGAGTGACTCGCTTGATATAAGTTCATCCCTCTTTTCCAATAACTGTTTTCCCATCTAGAATCAGTTTTTGTCTTCTCCAAGGACAGTTACGTGTTTCCCCACTGTTTACCTCCGACAGTGAATGGTGACAAGAATGTGGCTTGCATGTTGTAGTTGTACATCATGGTCTTTTCAGTGCCTTTCAGGAAAACAGGAAAACAAAACATATGAAATGCTTAAGAAGACTCCTCTCCTCATTTATGTTTGCAGAGAAAGCTGTTGACGTAACCCAGTCAACACTTCTGGAATAAATCACTTCGCCATAACGCCGAGAAACAAAGGCACTCAGCCACTGACGGAGAAGAACTGGATTTCTTCTTCTTCACTTTGGGATGATTTTCAGGGCTGAAACAGAAACGCTGGCCAATGACCGTCCTGTGAGACACAAAGCCAGTGTTGTAGTGCGAATGGGCCTGGAAGGGTGTGATGGAAGGGCTGTAATGAGGCATAGCAGAGAATGAAATATTAAAGTTTCTAATTAAATGGAGAGACCTCTTCCACTCTCGTCAAGGTTGTTTGGACCATTATCTGTGCCATGTGATCAGCAGTGACCCGATCCGTTTAGGAGCTCCCTTGTGCTGGAACTGACAGAGCAGCGTGCACACGCACACACACAGCAATACTTTACACACACACACACACACGTATCGCAAATCTCCATCTGCCTACTGATGCGATACCTGCAGCCTCTTCAGCAGAGACTTTACAGAGCATCGACACTTTATGCAACTGACAGCCGAGCGTAGAGCGAGAAAAGTAAAAAGTCTCTGAACCAGGGGACTGCTGCTCTCCATAACTCTCTGACCTGCTGTCTGACTGCCTGTTGATTTCTGAAGGTGAAGGAAGGAAGGAAGGAAGGAAGGAAGGAAGGAAGGAGGGAGGGAGGAAGGAAGGAAGGAAGGAAGGAAGGAAGGGAGGGAGGGAGGGAGGATAAAAGAAAGAAAGAAAGAAAGAAAGAAAGAAAGAAAGAAAGAAAGAAAGAAAGAAAGAAAGAAAGAAAGAAAGAAAGAAAGAAGGGTGTGTGGTGTGTGGTGTGTGTGGTGTGTGTGGCTGTGGACTGAGTGATGGAGTCTGTGCGTGTCAGAGGTGAAGCAGCCCTCCATCCAGGACGCTCCTCTGCTGTGGAGCATGCATGTCTGAGCAGCTTGTTTTCTCAGACCTGCTGAAAACGTAAAAAGACCTTGCTCTTTACAAGCACTGAGGCCTGGGACAAAGAGACCTGGGGCCTGCACACCGCTGTATATTAAGCAGACAGCCATTGTGTGTGGAATAACTACCATCCTTGCTTGAATTTTAATCATACTGTTTTATTAAGCTCCCTGGGAATTTCCTTGACATAGTTTTAATGATTTGTCCAGCGTGCCTGCTCTGTTGTAACCACAGTCTGCACGGGTCAAAGTCACAGCATAAATGTATTTCTCTCAGAGAGAGAAAAAACACTTTTGATTTATCCCTTTATTGACTTTTCTCATCCTCTGCTGCATATCATATAGATTTAATGTAAAAGTAATAGTTAAGGCCTTCATCATGTGCTGTTTTATAACATCAATCTCTACATGTTAATATGATTACTCAGAGATGACTTTTGAACTGAAAGAGATGAGAATTACCTGACAAAATGATGCAACATGGAGCTTAAATGCAATTAACCTGCGCACTGCGAGTACTTTAGGATTTTATGTCTAAGTGAGTCTGAGGTGGTTAATAAATATGTTGTGTTGCACTATTCCCCCGCCCTGCACCTTGGATCATAAACATGGCCACATGTGCAGCAGAGAGGAGGAATACACATTGGAGAGATTATGGCCAAATGGGCACCAATAGGTGGCACTCTGTCCCCTGCAGGAGTAGGTGCTTAGGAGCAGAAAAAGGTTGCGAGCCCAAACAACATGAACACATGAACAACTCAGCAGTGTCAACCCTGTAATAACAACACAAAGAGTCTCAGACGCAGCACAGCTCCCCTCTCTTCTCCCCATCTGCATGCCATCCATCCATCCATCCATCCATCCATCCATCCATGATGTCTCCTTTCATTCATATATTGTCTTCTGTAGCTAGAGTCTTTCTTCCTCATTCACAAAGTGGCATGAAGCAAACAAATCTGGTCAAGAGAACCCTCCACACCCACACCCACACACACACACACCCCTCTCTCCAGTGAACTGTTTTGATCCTTGCTGGTGGTGCACAGCAACGATCAAGCTCGCTAGACTGAGCATCCGCTGCCCCTGAGCACGGCTGGAGTGGCTCCAGTGGCCTGCATGGACATATACAGTATGTGTTAAAGCTCCTGTTGCTTTCAGGCTCTCTGCTCTTAACTTCACCCCCTTTCTCCCTCCCCCTCCTCTGTTCCGTTCTCCCTCTGGAGACTTCAGCCTGATTGGATTCTGAAAGAGAGATCGAACATAGAGGTCAAAGAGAGCCTTGAGGATGGTCCTCATCTTAGTGTGTGTGTGTGTGTGTGTGTGTGTGTGTTGCCATGTGCCTCTGATCAATCCACGTGCCCAGTGACAGGAAAAAAACATCATCTTTTTATCTTTTCCATCTTGCGAGCGAGTAGCTTATGAACTACAGAGCTGGACGATGAGCAGGTCTATTGACATATAGCAGCGTGTCTGCTTGCACACACATTATTAACCTTTCGTTTACAATGTATCGTTGAGGCACGCGCAATCACCTGATTAATCACACTGTATACGGGACGATGGGGACAGTCTTTTTGCTGACTTGAATCAGCCCGTGTCCCTGTAACTGTGAGGCTCTTGGAACATGCAGTACAATACTACCAGAGGCTGCTGTGCCTGGGTTAAACCTACGCTCAGCAATATAAGGACCGTGAAGTCAATTAATTTCTGGCTGCTTAATGACTTGGAACCTCAGTGGTGCAGACACCCCTCCCCTCGCCCACATCTCCAGATTGATTGAGTGGATTTCATGGACATGGTGCAGAATCCACAGAAATGCTGTGAGGAATGATCATATTCAGTTTTCATATTCCTGCCATGTTTAAATGTCATCGGGATGCTGTACTTACACCTTAAAAAAAAAAAGGATAGAATTAATAGAATCATGTCCAAAAGGTGAATCTCAAATAGGTTTGTGATACAGAGAGTCAACCAATCTTTGGGATGTTTGCCATAACCTATAAACTATAATGCACATGACACGCAGGTATGTGAAGGTCACTGTGTACTCTGTGTACATGTGTGCACACTGGACTTTTTCCCCCCTCCTCGGGATATCATCATTCTAACTGCACGATGCAAGGAGGCGAATAATTACGTCACTCAGAAAACCATCAGTCCTCCACGCTTGGGTCACTTCCTCGTCCTCCCTCTCCTCCCCCCACCTCCCCCCTCTGTTCTTCTGCTCCGCTGCCACATAAATGTCCCCTTGACGGGGTGGAAAACTACATGTCTGCATACTGTCCTCCTGTTTATTTCCTGTGCTCCCTGCGAAATGCGAAAAAAAACCAAACCCTGCACTGATCACTATCCCTGATGTTCAAGGCTACTCGAAGGTTCTCGTCCTCTGTCTCTCCTGGGCAGAAGAAAGGAGGGAGGTGGAAGAGTGGGGAGAGATTAAAAAAAGATGGGGGACAAGGGAGAAGGGGGTGGGGGGTAAGGGAGATGTGGGGAGGCAGGTTGTAAGTGAATGGGGGGGGGGGGTAAGCTGTGAAATTGCTCCAACACTGGCGACACCGTTGTGCACACTGCCTCCACCAAGGCCTCGATGAGTCTACTGCAATATGAACCCCCCTCTACTGCCCCCCCACAAACTCTCAGCTCACAGGCCCCAGACCCACACACACACACACACACCACTACCCCCCCGTCTGTCTTTTTTTTTTTCAGGTCTGCTGCACACGGGGCGGAAAAGATCGTATTTATCACCTGTCAGCGTTTGGCAGCCCTGAGTTACGCGACGCAGGACAGCATAAAATTATCATACACAGGCATGAAATTACAAAACCGCCTGGGGACCCCACAACAAAATTATTTTATTCTCCCCCCCCCAAAAAAGGATGGAGGGTGTTGTGGTGGCGAGGTGAGGGGGTGACAGGTGAGAAGTGAGGGTGACAGTGGGGAGAGATGTGGGAAGTGATGTGATGGAGGAAAGAAGTCGGCGAGGACATTTGGGGAAACTGTCCTTCACACTCGCTGTGCAATAAAATCAAGGCTCAGTGGTGATGACGCCGCCACCTATGGTCCAAACAAAACTTCTACAGGGAGTCCATCTGCTGCCTCTGTTTGCTCTGCATGAACATAAAACAAACATGTCGCATTACTTATCCACATTATAAACGTCCTGATGAATGAGTGCAATGTCTCAGTGGCTACAAAGTGAGAGAAATACAGTAAATTCTAATACATATTATAACAATAATTCCTTAAATTGTGGGAGGGGCCTAAAGGGACCATAAAATCTGATAAACATAAAGTTTAATTAGTCATATTTTACTGCAGCTTTACAGCCATCTAGTTTGCCCTGCTCACTTAACTACTTACATTTGCAGCACTACTTACTACATCGTTACTATAATACAAACTCAACACTTTCTGTTATGGTTTCAAATTAAAAGCCCTGCTCTGTTTTCACTGTGCAGACACCCGATATTTCTTACTGAGCCTTATTTTGGTGAACCTTTTATACAGATACCCACGTGTTCATCACTGCAACAGCCACTGGTACGTCGCCGGTAAAAAACAAAAAAACACAAAACAAGCTGCTGCCAAGTGGGATTGGATTTAATGAGGAATTAAAGTTTTTCATAACTCGTGTTAAGTTTTTCTAAGTTCATGTTCTTTTTGGAACAAATTCAGAAATGGATGCCTGCGTCTCCTTTTACTCCTGAAGGGGCATTTAAACTCATCTTTTTCATCTGCCTTTTGGAAGTCTGCTTTCTTTGCACCTTCATCCATCTAATGTGCATGTGTGTGTGTGTACGTGCATGTGTGTGTGTGTGTGTAGGAGGGGATGGCACTGACAGAGGGAGAGGTGGCTTTACATAGGTCCTCCATAATGCTGTGGGTATACTAAATGCTTCATTAACGCCACACACAGGAAACGGCGGGGTCAATATTTATAGACCCTGCACAGAGCAGTATGTAGATATGGGATCTATTGGCTTGCGTTCTAGGGCGGGGAATCAAATTAAGTCAACGAGGGACTGGAGTTTTTCTCTTGGTCTCTCTTCCTCCATGAGACGGTCAATTTCCCAACGATCGCCAGTGGTGGCTGGCCGCCACAGGCTTGACCCCAAAGCTGTGGGAAGAAGAAAGAGCTGCACTGATTAAAAATCAGTAAAGGTGGACGACTCTGAGAGATACTGGTTTTCTTCCCAGTGAGATATATTTGATACATACATTTTATAGTTCCATTCCTTGCTCCATCGACTTGCTTTACGTCACTGTTTGTTTTAAACAGTTTAAACAGAAACTCACTTTCACTGTGTGAAAACTTTTAATACTGTGTTTAACAGATCAAGGAAAAGGAAATAAGTCCCGGGTGAAGAATGTGCTTGGTAAATAGGTTTGGTGGAAGCAGAAGAGAAGGTGAGGCTCAGTGTTACATTAGCACGAAGAGACGGATTGGGAAAAGGAGGAGGGGAAGAGCGATAGAGAGTGTGTGTGTGTGTGTGTGTGTGTGTGTGTGTGTGTGTGTGAGAGAGAGAGAGAGAGAGAGAGAGAGAGAGAGAGAGAGAGAGAGAGAGAGAGAGAGAGTGCAGGTATTGCCATAATTCCTGTGTGTCGGCATGGCTGTTAGGAGCTCAGGTGGTTGAGCGTTTGCCCCGGCCAGGCCTCATCAACGTGAAGGGCGATCTCATCCTTTCTGCATCTCTCCTCTCCTCCGCTTGATTAATTGGGCTCCAAATACGCCGCTGGAATACGTAATGTGCCCCTCACAACAGCGCCCCCCCCCCCCCCCCCCCCCCCCCCCCCCCCCCCCCCCCCCCCCCCCCCCCCCCCCCCCCCCCCCCCCCCCCCCCCCCCCCCCCTCCCCCCCCCCCCCCCCCCCCCC
>JAFBJQ010003028.1:0-23617 GCA_016785345.1 Trinectes maculatus
ATGTGTGTATATATATGTATGTATAGGCGTGTAGCTTGGGCTCCCACACACCCCGTTTCCATGATAATAATTATAATCCCGATCATAATAACAACTCAGTATAGACTGGGACGGCGTGTTGAGCTGTGCCACCTGCAGAGTCTCATCTGCCATCTCCGATCGCAATGTAGCACATGTCCTATTCTCATAGACTAACACCATGTGCTCACAGACAACGGTCCTACCAATAATATAATGATAATATTACTCATCTTAAAGTTTAGCTGAAAGAGAGCGGACAGCCTGTGAACACAGACGCGGAATGAGGTCTCGTGCCAACGCGCGCGCGGGTCTATGTAATCGCCGACTGCACAGTAATAGCCAGTCAGCGAGCACTTCTCCGCGTCACTTCGCTGATTTGGAGCGGGTGCGGGTGGACTGGGAGGTGGGGTGGAGAGCGAGAGAGAGAGAGAGAGAGCGAGAGGGGGAGAGAGGGGGGGGGGGGGAGAGGCGGGGGGGGGGGGGGGGGGGGGGGGGGGGGGGGGGGGGGCAGAGGCGGAGTGAGGGCTGGTGAAGGAGCCTGACCGAGCAGCAGTTAGTCAGTCTCCGTTGGATTCACGTACGGACGCAGCCGCCCTGACGCTCCATCCTCGGCTCACAGGAGGTGAGTGGCCCCGGTACCGCGCTGCTTCACATGACGCTGCTGTCATGTTACTATGTTGGTTGTGTTGTTTTGTTTCTGTTGTGTATGTTGTGTGTGTTAGAAACACGGTCTTGCAGAAGTAGTAGTTGTTGTTGTTGTTGTTGATGCGGGCGGCGGTGGCGACGGCGGTGATGCACGCGGACGCGGAGTTTGTCCGCTTCGTTAGAAAATTGTGGAAAACAATCCGCTGCCAAGCTAGTTAGCAACTTTATGATTCAGCCTCTTACACCTTATCCGCTGTTATTGCGGTTTTGTAAACAGTAACCTGTTCGGATTTATGGAAAGTACTGTTGTATTTTTTTAAAATGATTCCAGTTTTTCTTCCGTTATTGCTACGTTGCTAGTGGCTGTAAACTAGAATCTGTCCGACAACAGCTGAACAGGGACTTGTATGGACGTTATCATATTTTAAATTGATTAAAATAGTGATGTTTTGAGGGATTACGTGTGTTATTCATTTTAATCACTAACTTGTAAATACTTGGGTTACTTATCATTGATGAAAACATGATGTGTAGAGTGTCTCCGGGACAATATTTTAAAAAGGCGTGGATGTGTTCCCTGCATGGCTTATGGAAATACCTGCTACACATTCAAGGCTGTTGTTGGTGGGGGGTTTTCCCCCCCTCAGAATTGTAGTCATCTCTCGTCGTATATGCCAAAGTAGACGTCGGGTGACAGAATGCCACAGTGGGGCTGTGTTAGCGTACCATTTACTGTTTATATTTAAAGTTTTAAGCATCTCGGGGACGTGGTGACATTGTTTTCCGCCGTGGTCTGTCCAGTATCTCTGTGCAGAGACTGGAGCAGAATGAGGTGATGCTGATCCCTTCTGACTGATTTTTTTGTCCTTTCAACTCTCTCTCTCTCTCTCTCTCTCCCTCTGACTCCATCTTGGTCCTTCCATCTTGGCGTTAGTATCTAATTAGAAGATGTTTTTTTTCCATCTCCTGTATCATCACTCAAATAAGATACCAGTCACAACCCGCTCTACGTTGTTGTGTCTGAATAACTTTCGGGTTTTGAGGACTGGCTGTAATCAATGGTTGATAATGTAAGTCTGTGAGAAAAAAAATCATCCCCATCAGGTGATAAATGTGTGTGTTCTCTCACACTGCACGGACAACTTGTACAGTCATGGTTGCAGGTTTTGTTGCAAACAGTGGCAGAAGGCTGCTCAGTGTTGGATTTAACCAGCTTGAAGAGACAGATGTGTGTGGGGTGTAGGCTGCAACATCTGGACAGCTGCTGCTGTGTGTTGGCCATAAATGAGTGTAATAAATATTTCTCATCTCCAACAGTTTGTGGCAGTTTAGTACATTAGTATGTTAACAAGCTAAATCTGATGTTAGTATTATACATGAACATTTTCGATTAGATTCCACCAGTCCCCCTGTGATCCACATTAGTGTATGGAGCCTGAGTCAATTCTCATATTAGACAGTCTTCACGGACTCACAGAGGCTCCTCCCAATTTAACGGTCCATCACTTACAGTTTTCAAAAAGAGCCAAAAACAGACTAATGGCTGTTTGGCACATAATCTCTTTAATGCTACTCTTAACCTCACTAACAAATCAAGATTTAGGTATGCGACCACTCTATTGAGCAGTATATTCATTTAAATCAAATTATTATTATTATTCCCCAGTAGCTTACCCCACCCGAACGGCTAAGAATTGAAAAACAAAAAAAATCAAATCTGTCTCGTGAATGTGTGTGTGACTGATCAGTCAAATCAACAGGCAGAGTAACGTGAGTTTCTATATTGAAATGATTTAAAATGGAGTAAATATTACAACAAAATATTCACCAGATGACACTGACAATTTGTAAAAAGCCTTAAATCTGATTATTCAAAGCATTCTTGCCTAAAAGCAGAAACCTTATTAGAATATTTTCCAGCCAGCAAGGTCCAATAATAGTACTTGAATGACACTGACACCTACTGGGAAAGTGGCTTAGAGACCCTGCCCCACAGTAACTGCATTCTCCTCAATGCATTTATTTATATGACCATAAATAGGAACTCTCAACACTACATTAGGGGCCTTTGTTTTCTGCAGCTTGTCTGCTAACGCAGCACTGCCTTTTTATGCTATAGGGTTGGTCCTCAGTCTTAGTGTCTATCAGCCATATAGCCATGTCTGTTAGCCATAAAATGTCATTGATTCAGCCAGCATTTGTATTGCATTATAAAGACAGATAAACTACACTAAATAAATGTCAAAAGAAAAATTATTAAGAAAAAAATGATTGGTCATTTTAAAGTCTTAAGAAAAAAGTGTTAATACACTGTATGTGCGAAGATACTAATACAGCCAGTCTCTGTTGTTAGAGCCATGATGGTAAAAGCTCAGTCACCTTTAGTCTTTTGCCTTGGACACAGTCAGGTCAGTCATGCAGTATGCATCCTGTTAAGCAGTCAAATGTTCAGTGAGATAACCCAAGCAAGCCCAGGAAAACATGTATAATCAGTGGAAAGATCAGTGAAGCCATCAGTGAAGAGAGGGAGGTATTTGTACCTTCTCTTTGTTGTTGTAAAAGCCTTACTTCAGCACTCTCACCGAAGTGGGGGCGTTCACTTTTTGGTCAAGGCGAACAAACAGGGCACTGTAGCAGTCAAGACGAGAAGAGATAAAAGCATGTAATCCTCTGTGCTGCTGAAACTCACACTGGAACTAAGTATAGCAAGGCTCCAGAGCCAGCCTGAATCAAAGAAATATTTGAGTGTGTCATTTTAAATTATGGCTTGGAAGCAGCACCAAATGTGTTTATTAAGCTGGTGGGTGATTGCTGCTTCAATTTGAGTGGAATATAAGAATTTTTTATTTTTTTTAATTTTTTTTGTGTAGAGAAATGTTTATTAAGTTGCCTTGACAGGCCCAGCTGGATCTCTGCACTTGCCTATTTTCAGTTAGACAAAATAATAATGTAAAATAATTTTAGTGATATATGGCCTGTTGATGTATAAAAAACACTGTAATACAGGATGAGAAATTATGTTGGTATGACTGTCAAAAGGAGCTAGGTTTGTGTGATACAACATCAGCATGATCTGAAGGCTCTTCAGTTTAAAGATGTAAAAAACATACAATGATGGAATAACCTTCATTTTATCAAGAGCCACCTGAGAAAGAAGGTTTCACAGTGACATATTTTTGGGACTTACATTTCCAACTGAAATATGAGATCTGGATGCAGTATGCCTCCCATTGGCAGTTATTACCAGATGTGGGAAAAAGGTGTGGAAAATTAGTGCTAACACACAGAGACACACTTTTCGATCATTTTCCACAGAAAGTAAAAAAATAACTTTTTATATGATCAGACCCCTGTAATGAATTTTGAGTCAAAGATTATAAAGATGGTCTTTTATGGTTTCTGATATTCCGAATCATTTAAATAATGTTACAAGACATTTAATTCATACTGCATGTGCACAGTGTGTTAATATATTCTCTAGACAAAACTATTGGTGGTAAGCCACCAATCAGAGGGTGTAGGTCAGAGGATGTTACACCCTGTACAGTTTGTTAAGGCCCTCTGAGAGGCAAGCAGTAATTTGTGAATATGGGCTGTACAAATACAATTTAATTTGAACGAAACCATTAACAGTAATAGGCAAGACACTCATGGCACTAACAGGGGTAGATTACAAAGAGGACTACAACCCTGAGACCCCAGACTGAATAGGTCCATAAATGTCCAGGATAATCTATGCCAAGAGGTTGATTGTTGTGGGGATTTGTTATAATTGCACACTTACCAGTATAATATTAACAACAACTGTCTCCGCATGATTACAGCCCTGTTTTGTTGCGGGCCCCTGTTTTCACCTTTATGAATTTAGTTAAAATTCTACAAGCGCCACAGTGAAGTTCTGTTCAATAACTTCGTCAAATAACTGTCGAGACTTTGATTGTGGTGGTGATTTGTTATAATTGCACACTTAAAAGGGAATGTAAGTATAATATTAACTACAACTGTTTCTGCATTATTACAGTGCTGTTTTGTTGCAGGACCCTGTTTTCACCTTTATGATTTGACTTTCAGAACATCTCCACAAAAAAACTAATTGGCCTCAAAAGAGCTGGTATTAAAATATGTCCAACTCCAAGTATGTCTTTCGATTGGAGCGCTACATCCCCCGCTCTAAATGCACATAAATAAACAAACTAATTTTTACAAAAATAAATTGATGTTTTTAATAAGTATTACTGTTCAAATGTGTCCATTGTCAGTGAGTTGTTTGTTTGTGTGCGTGTGTGTGTTAGTGCAGCAACTGAGTGATTTGATCTGAGCATGCATTTGGGTGCATTCACACTTCCACTTGTAATTACATTTCACAGGATAGATATCAATGACAGGTCTGAGTGGGGTCAGTGACACACAGAAGCCCTGAGGTCATGTATTGATATTTCATCAAAATGCTATTGTTTTTTTCCCCATGTTACATAGTGCAGTGCACATTTCTGATTAGTGTCTCCACGCAGCTTATCCAACCACATTTATCATTCATTACCTGGTATTCTGTGGAAAAGTGAGGGATGTGAGCGCTTCAGTGTAGTGAACCATCAGGCTTATTTTGAGTTTTGAAGGCGCATAACCTCTCACCATTAAAGCATCTCCACGTAAGATTTATCGGAGAAGTTTGTTGGAAAATTGCCTGGTTTCTTGTGATCGGTGAGTGAATGGTAAACTCATCAGGGAATGAGTACATGACGATGTCAGCTGACAGAGGACCCACTCACACATTTAATTATAGAGGCTCTGAATGCTAATGAAGCTCACACACGGCTTGGTTTGCTGCTCTGCGTCACCAGCCAACAACTGCACTGACAATGATCTTTGTGCTCTGTATGCGTGTGTTTGTGTTGATGGCTGTGTGACTGTGTGTGAGCAGTAGTTGTGTGAGCAGAAGGTGATAACACTGATAGGCTTCAGGTGCATCATCAGGTACACTGAATGGATTAAGAAGCAGAACTGAGGCCGTAGTAAAGGTGTGTGTGTGTGTCCTTTTGATCATCAGTTTCCCAGACAGTTTGTCGATTTTAACAGCGCCCTACTCTGTTTTGGTCACACATACCACAGGTGTGTAGAACTTCATGGGAGGCGCAGAGCGACGGTCTGTTTTGATACTGATTGTTAGGTATCTCCCTCTGTTCATACTGTAGCTCTAAGCAACAGCAGATACCAAATTGGAGTGCAAGTGAATAGCAGTAGCTTTTAACATGCCACAGAAAGCATTTACATCAGATGAACAGTTTTCATCTGACAGGTGTTCAACTGCATCTGTCTGGAAGAGAGATGATAAATTGTTGTTTGAAGACAACATCAGCCTTCCTCTCGACTTGGTTTGACAGCTCTACCAATTACTGCTCGCTAGGCCTAGTGTGTCATGTTTGCAAATGCAGTAGATTGCGTTTCGTCAGAGCCAGGTCAGAGAGAATGCAAAGTTGTGGCAGCGTGTCAAAAATCTTGAGACTGTTTTACTGTTCTGGCAGATATTGGATGAGTGGCCTGTTTTAATCCTATGAGTGATTTGCAAGCAACAATACATAATTAATGCCTGATGTTATCCCAGGTAATTTGGGGGAGAACATAAACATAATGTTGAATGTTGAACATAAAAATGGATCAGAGATATTTATGAATAAAATGACATATACTGGTTCATGTTGAACACAGCATATAATTTCCATGTTTCAATAATAAAACCAGCATCAGACATGCCTTGGATTCTGCAGAAAATTCAAAATCATCTGTCAAAGGGTTTTCAAATCTATGTACAGATATGCCACATCGGAAAATATGTTTTTACTCACATCAAACAGCTGTTATTCTTTATTACTCCAAAATAAGCAATCACATGATACTACCATCACTGACAGAATGCAGAGCCATATGCCATTTTAAAAGTGGTAAATAACAAGTAATTTCTGATGCAATGTTAATCAGCTACATGTAGTTGCAAGTAGTTACTTGTAATGTAGTATGTAGTTACAAGACTTCAGTTTCATGAGTGTTGCCAATTATAACACAAGTTGCTGTGACGCTGATTCATTCTGTAACTGTATTATTTAAACCTTTAACAAGGTTTTCTTTTATCACTAAAACACCTGCACTTTAACACCAATTTGAACAAAAAAAATGTATTGATGTTTATTTATAAACTTTTGTTTATTTTTGTGTTCTTGATGTTGTCTGATAGTCAATGTGTCAAATAAGTTTGAGGCTTTACATTAGCAATTGATAATTGAAGGTTATTATTACCATAGGTTGGTCAAGAAAAGTGCTTAAAATTTGCAACTTTAACCTCTAATAATCTCACTCAAGAGCTTTGCAAGTGTGGTTCAAAGCCTTTTTCCACTTTAATACAATATAGCACAATGGAGGCATTTTCAGCTTGGAGGGGTGGCAGCCTTTATCACACAGCAATGGAACCTCTGAAAAAGAACTGTAAAACTAATACAACTGGCTTCAAAGCTTTGATTTCAAGGTCAGGTTTGTGACTGAAGTGTATTGCATGAAGCACTTGCTTCATTTTAATGGCAGAGAAGCTTATGATATTATTTTTAGTATTTTCATTTATTTTACTTAAAAAACTTACTTTTAAAAAATCATTTAACATTTTTTAAAATAATTTAAATTTATTTAACAAACAGTCAAGACCATTCTGCACAAGTCTCTGTTTAAGTTTAAGGTAGACAATCCATTGTAACTCCAAGCCAACTATCTGTCATAACAGGGATAATATGTTTACAATAACCATTCAAGCCTACAGTTAATTAGGATTGGTAACGAGATAAAATAATAGAATAACAAGCACCAAAGACTTGTGGAGTCATGCTATATCAAAGGCCATCGAGACCAAAAAAAAACCACAAAATCTCTGTATAATGGAAACAAATTCAGGAAAAACAAAGAATTAAAAATTATTTTGTGTAATATCATGCAATATAACAGCAGAGCTATGTGCTGTCAAGCTGCCCCCCCTTATCACCATTTTTTCCCCACTCGATTCCCATCATGAATTGAGACCACAGAGCAGAACAAGCAAACCTCTGGCTGTGAGGAACTGACAGCAGACACAGGACAAAATGTGGACCGTAAGGAGCTCATAAAGACTGGCTTTAAGATTAAGTCTATTTAACATGCCAGGAGACTGAATAGTAACAAAGTAAAACTTCATGACACACTGGCCGACATTTTGTTTTACTGACTGAAAAAGCAAACATAAACTCCTATTTGTTTGGTCTGAAGTGCCCCTCATAATCAGGCTTTGTCTGCCTTAATTGAAATAGAGAGGCTGTAACAAGCAATAAAGAACATACATGTTGGCCAAAAGTAGTTTGAAAAAGAATAGTGTATAACTTTCCTCACAAGCCAGCCATAGCTGTTGTTAATTGTGTTTGTTAGTGTCTGTCTCTTGTGGCTGTGGATGACAGATAGACGATATAAGAGAGTGCAAAGGTTACTGTAAGATGTTCAGGTTTATTCCTTTTGATTATGGTCCACCTTCAACAGATTGGATTGGACATGATGTGCTGGTGTAATGAAACAGCACAATAAAGAAGTCAAGTTTCAAAGAGAGCTGACGGTGCTTTAGAGGGGCTCTGAGATTTTTATACTTTTTCGGCCCCGATTTTTATCTTGAGTGTAATTTTCTGTCTCATTTTTTAATAGAAAATATCACACATTTTGGCAAAAATCAAAGTTATCTATTTGACAGTAACATAATATATATTTAGGACTAATACTACTCCTAAAGAGGTGATTGTGAATGATAACCCACTTTTACAGTTACAGTTTTGCAGTTCAGTGAAGCTGAGTTAACAACAAGGCCTTCATACCTGAGGACAATAGATGACCACACAAAGATAAGGGCTCGCGCCTCTACACGCACTACGGCCTTGTACAGAATATATGTACTGTACCACTCTGTCTCTGTTAGATTAAACACTGCAGCATGCTCCTCTTTCATGGCAATGAACTGTCCACTCATTGACCTTCAAGTAATCCATTCATTTTCCCTACCCATTACTGATCCCAGTATTGGACTGGTGGTATGCATCAGTAGGTAGCTTGATTTTTTTAAAGCTCAAATCTGTCCATCGCTTGTTACTTGTGTAATATATGGTGTGGAATACATGCATGAGAAGTATGGCTGTGGAATGATAAAAAACGATTTAGCATTAGTATGGTAACTGTCCAAAGGAACCGCAGAATTTAGACAGGGCTGTTGCTTTAGCTTTAGCTTGGTTTCCTTTATCAGTGCTCAGTATTTACATGGTAGTTAACAGTCCAACAGTTCCTACATCTTTATCAGCTCTTTCTGAGACTCACTGCATACGAGAGTGCTTATTAATCAGATTTGGATGTGACATAGAAACGACTGGCCTGGGAGCTAGTGCTGGCTGAACATGAATATTTGATTGTGACTTCTGGAGCAAGTTGATTTTTCCTCCCAAGACCCTCAACGTCTTCTAAATGGGATTCATTCCTTTTCGAGGACATTAAGATAAAAGGAAGTTGCACTGATCTGGAAAGTAAGAACAAGGAATTTTAGAAAAAGAAACTTGGGTTTAGACAGCTGAAGGTTTCTGCTGAAGTGGATGATTGTACCACATATGAGATGTTCATCTCAGCCCCATAAAATAAAGCTTTGTCCTATCTCAGTGTTTTTAGTCTCGTAACCATATCTTTGCCCCTTACACACTCCTGTAAACATACCCAGAAGTTTACAAGGGTAGACGTTTGCTCATTTGCATAGTAATGGTCTGTCACATTCCACATGAGAGTGACAAAAGCATTGTCTTTGTGTATGTGTGTTCCTGCTGTTTCCTGACTTCACGGCAGCCATAAAACAGGGGTTCTCATAATAAAATGCCAGAGTAAATGAAAGAACTGTAAGCAGAGGACAGCTATAGAATGTAAACACAATCCCAAACGAGGACAAAATGCATAATTTTACACAGGCACACTAGGTCACAGAAAAGTCATTTTGTTGTTTCTCTATTTGTTTTGTTTCTTGTGAATTGTAAGGTTTTTGGTCATTGTGTTTAGTAGGTCCCCCCATTTCAGAGTTAGTTCAGAGTTAACTCTCCAAACCAAACAGTGAGGTGGGAGGAAATTGGATTTACTTACTGCCACCAAATTTAGCAAGTGTGTCTTAAATGATCCCTGTCACTTGTACCTAAAAATGAATGTGAACGATAAGGGTATACTGTCTTTGAGTACCTGCTGTTAGTTCAGCACAAAGTGCTCACACCTCGCTCAGACTTGACTGTCAGTTATCATTAATTGTCAAATGCAGAACCAGAGGTGCATGTGCAAGCTAAGAAATTAGAAATGACACTTGAATTTCATTTGAGTCTCTTAAATTCAAAGTGGTTTTATCCAGTCTTATCATGTCAACACTAACCAGTCAGCGATTTATTCAAACTGATCTGAAACTGCAAATCTCAAATTGTAGCCACTTTTTAAAATTAGACTTCACCTGCTTTATCTGGTTTATTTCGGTTGTTGACAAGACAACTGGTCTGTGAAGCCTTAACTGAAATCTAGTGATTGATTATTTGTTGTTATTTCAGTTCAATGGGTCACTGGGAAAAGAATGACACATATTTTCTGCTTCCATCTCATTGCAGCCTGTCTATGTTTAATCCTGCTGTAAAGGAAATATCTTTGGGTTTTACACATTTGTTAGTGTAGAAAAAATCTGAGGATGTCACTCAGGAGAATTTAAATTTGACCTTAGTGAGATTGCTGTCTATCCCAGCAGGGGCACTGTGACGTCACCTTACAGGATTTCACTTACGTGATTTTCTAAACTGTTTCCTGAAGCGTTTTGAGGTATGTGATAAAAGCTGCATGTGATGTCTCAGGTTCCTTTCATTGTCAGTCCAGCTGAGCCCCCCAAGCCCTCTACATGGTTACATAATACAGTAAATCTTTAAGTACCATCTGGTACCAACAACACTATCCATCACTAATTACTGTTGCTGCACAGACAGCTGTCATTAGAGCTCTCACAAAACACACACACATGCAAAGTCAGGGCCACACATCTATCCTTGTTAGGACACTGCACTGACATCCCTAATCAGAGCCTAACACTTAAGCCTAACCCTAACCATACTGCAATTTACACTTGACTTTTATTCCAGTGGGGACAACTGGTCCTTACAAGGTCAGTGTTTATACTGGAGATGGTCTTTAAACTGAAACAAACACACACACACACACACACACACACACACACACACACACACACAGTAAGGTCAACAGATCAGATATCAGGTACACTCTCTCTCTCTATAAGGTACACTCTCTATAGAGGTGAAAAACCTTGACTAGGTCATAGATGAGTATCATCTAGTTAACACACAAACACACACGCGCGCGCGCACACACTTCATCATCTATTACCCCCCCTTTGTTCAGATTAAAGCAGCTCAGGTTGCACAGGGATTACTGGATGGGACTTTGTAATTGCTGGGAAGTAGTCACCCAGTAAGTGCATTTGTGTGTATGTGGGTGTGTTGGGGTCAAGCACAGGGGGTAGGGATTGCACGACCCACAATGTGCATGTCTTGTAGAGTGCTTTGTCAGTCCCTGTGAACCATGACACACCATTAAAGGCTGACTTAATATGTAATGTTCATTCACATAACATCTGTGTCATTTTGTTAGCATGCAATAAAGATCTTTAGTGTTATTCTCTGGACAACATGGAGTGAATAGATATAACATCATATATGTAGGTCATTCTATCAACACACATGAGTGAGAGCCTTTGCCATACAGCCCCCACCACTGACACACATATAACATTTTTGCATAAACATGAAATTCAAGGCTGTTGCTTTTTAAGATGTTGCTAATAGAGTGTCATGCTGTACTTTTGGCCGAGATGCTGATTACAAACAGTGCTAACAAAAAGCACATTCATTCACATATTAATGATTGCCCCAGTAGCGGCCTTGCAATAAGGCGTAGGTCCCAGTTGACTGACCACGCTGTCACATTATTAGCAATCCTATGAACAAGTTCATTGATTTCCTAAAACACTGACTGACCCCAAAACCTGGTTTAATCCACCATGGTGATGTGGCATTGTGTAGTTGGAGCTAAATGGGTAAAGAATAGATTAAAGTAAAGAGAAGATATAGGCTGTGTCCGAAATCGCCCCCTAACCCCTACTCCCTACTCCCTATATAGGGAAATAAATGTAGTGCACTATATAGTGAGCTCAACAGAAAAATCTTTCGGACACTTTCGGACACAACTCTTGGCGCCGGTAATTACGTCATCGCTGTCGCACAATTAAAACGTATCACATTATTGTCGTGTCACAAAATACTTGTTTGTTTACCACTGCATTTTTATTAAATTAGAGGCTTTTGATTACTGTCCTGTACTTTTTATTTTCGTATTTTGTTATATTTTATAATATTTATGTATATTTTCCTCCCGTCCGTCCGCCATTTTCACTTCCGCGCAGCCCAGAGAATTTCTGGCAATGCATGATGGGATATCTTGGTCCGGTTAGTGACCATCGGATGTACACTACATTTCGCGGTGAATTGTGGGATACATTGAGTGCACTATATAGTGGACATGCTATGATCCCTAAGCTTTCGGACACCACTACAAAATGGCGTGCTCACTATATAGTGCACTATATAGGGGTTAGGGGGTGATTTCGGACACAGCCATATAGTTGATTTAATTCTTTTTTCTTTTTTTTTTTTGCTGCTTTGGTTGACTTTTCAGTATTCGAAGTAATAAAAAGGGTTTTTTGTGTACTTTTACTTGTAACTTTTAAAAAAAATCAGTTCACTCTTAATTTTATTTAAATACTGTATGTCACTATCAAAGCGAAAATTGTTACATGTTGCATAGAAAAGTCACAGCATCAGCTGCAGCAGTAGGAGGAAAGATGATGTATTGCAACACCTGTTGACAGTGATCAGTGTCACAAATCAAATCCACTGTGATGCATTAACAGCAGGGTCATGTTGGGTTGAGCTAAATGCTAAATGTGCGACAGTGAGTATGGTTCCTTCAGCTGGGACTTTAATGCTCACATCTAACTTCAGTGAGCCGTGCACCACCTTTCTGTTATTAATAATCCCTGTGGTGACTGTAGAGCTCATTAAGTCCTGTGAAGTGCACAGAGAGTGGTTTTGAACTGTACTAGAAAAGACTGAGGCATTTAACTGCCCAACAATTTGCCTCAGTGGTTCAGAATAGTTTGTATTTTTACTTAAGGGTGGAAAAGGCTGTCATAGTTTCACAGGTGACACTCTGTGCTATCCATATATATGTTTTTTCAAGACTTAGCGGCAGTTTTTTCAGAGGAAGAAGAAGAATGTCCCAAATTCACATCTTTGTCTAAAGACTGCAACTGTTTCCCATAATTAAATTTTCTTTCACTGGGACCAGTAAACTGTAGTTTATGTGTAGTTTTCAGTTTGGCACCAAAAAAACGACAGTTAGCACATTCTCTCAGTAAAATTATACTGATTAAAGAGCAATTTCTTTGTTATTCTGTCATTAGATAAGGCAGCTGGTCCATGATTTACACATATACACACTTCATATTTTCCCAAATGTGTCCTGAACGTGTTGTCACATTCTATAACTAAAACCAAAATTGATGGTGGTCTTTTTTATATTTGTGACAATATACACTATATATTGACATACAACCATTCAAACTCACACCATGGACAGTTGTGGCTTAACCCCCATAGTGCATCTTTTTGGGCAGTGGGAGGAAGCCCGAGTACCCACACAGACACGGGATGAACATGCAAACTCAACAGAAAAAAAAAGATATCATTAGAAAGTACACAGCATTAATGCTGAGAACAGGTAGTCTGTGATCCAGACTGCACACTAGCAGTCCCAATGTTTTTGGACTGTGGTAGAGACAGAGAAAACTGTGATTTAATGTGGAAATGTTCTTTTCTGTGAAGCACTTATCTTAAAACAGCCGCACCATGCCATATATAATGATTACTTATTATCAGGAAAATCCCTATTGCTTGTAACTACTCTCACAGAAGTGGGGTGAAAGAACATACCTGCTCAGTTGGTATTAAAGTTCTAGGAATGTGATCTCTCCTTACTCCAGTTGTCAGCCTCTGCTGGTGCACCTGATTAATAATCAGTACTGTTATTAAACAGTCTGTTTAATTGGTCAAGGTTAATAATGAACATCCCTAGTTTGTGTTAATATTTGCATAGGTACTCCTGGTTGCCATGTTTCTAATATTTCTGCCTTCAGTAGGAACAGCAGCCTTGGGCTGGGTGCCACTGACAGGATAGGGCAGTCAAAACTGAGAGGAACTAACCCATTGTAGGCTTTTGACTCTTTTGTGTTTTACATTCATTTGGTGACATATTTAAAAGGCATTTCAGAAAAGCCTTAACTGTGAGAAACCCCAACCCTTTACAGTTCTTATATGTACAATTCCTAATGTAGATGTGAAAGGAGACTTGCCCTCTCTGTTAACGTTTTTGTAAATTTAGAAATGGTTAAAGGTCTGCATTTCTGGGACTGGATTTTTTTTTTGGAAAGTTACACAATAATATTTTGCAAGAATATTTAATTACAATAAGAAATATTGGAGTGCTTGACAATTTTGACTGTAAATTAACACATTATCCTGGTCCTCTCATTGATAGCAGTATTTTTATTGTGCCTTTAGATATGCTTTATGTTGTCTGGAAATGTCTGGAAACACTTGATGATTTCTCATTGAAACTGGGAAAATTGATGCAGCAGTGATATAAAATAGTACCTCTGAAAAAATAAAACTACATTCTGTTTATTAAAATAGGCAGTTTCTATTATACACTAGACTATTGGTATATTAATACATAGTAAAACACAATGCTTCCCTGCAATTGAAGAAATCCATGTTTCTCATAATCAAAAAACCTTAGGGTGTTTATAGAAATACCAGGCTAAAAACTGGGTTACTGGATTTACTAGATTGTTTCTGTATGTTTTCTTACACTGAATACTGAACAAGATGACTGATGAATGACTGCTAAACGGACTTGGAAAGCAAACATGTACTGATGGTTATTGTCTAACTGAGCCTGGTGCAGTTAACTGACAATGTGTCTCTCTGCTCCAAAAACGTCTTATCTGCATTAAGGAGAATGATTCATGGAGATGTCATGTGGATCACAAAAAAGTTGCTGAAAAGTTCTCTCTTTAAAAACTCAGGTGTCTAAAGTCAAGGTGCAGCCCATGCACCTCGTTTATGGTTTATTCATAATGAGACTTCACAACCCCGACCACCAGTGACTGGACTATCTGACCAGTCTGTGAGTGTGTGTCAGTGGATGTGTGACTGAGCGAGAGACAGTGAGAGAGTGTGTGAGTTAGAACTGGACAGGCAGTGTGGATGCTGTTGGCTGCCTTCAGATGGCTGGTCTATTTTGATGGAAAGAGGTTGTAGGGTTTGTTCTTGTTACATGCACGCGAACACACAGGCACACACACACACGCACAAGCTTCTCAGTGGTTGACATTCTCCTTTTTTCACCTCTAATTGGTCCACCGGGAGTTGTCAGAGGTCTCAGTAGCTGTCTGCAAGGTGGCAACACTTACACACAAACACACACCCTGACACTAACACACAGCCGCATCATGAGAAGGAGGATATGGAGGTGACAGAGGAGGAGAGGTGCTGCGATAGTCACTTGAAGGTCATGAACATTTATCACTGTTTGTAAAGCTGAAGGGAAGAAGATTAGAAAAGAAGCATCATGTTGGCCTCAGCTGCTGAATTTTTAAACTCTGTTAAGACTGCTGTATGAATCCTAGCAGCTTTCATAATAGGCTCACCATGGTTATGAGCATGTTAACCCATACATGCTGCAGAGTTGTAAGCCTGTTAAGTTGAAAAGGCATTGGAGCTCTAGCTGTATTGTGTTAGCAACAACCTGTGGAACCTTGCATAAGGTGTGTGAAAACTCGCTGGTGTCTGTGACTTGGTGACTACTAGGTTAATTGAATTTAATTGTATAATCCTGGGGGTTGTTTTTCTGTGCTGAAGTGGACGCATCACAAGGACTCTGTATTTTGCGGCAGTATACCCTTCCTGTACCTTATTGTGGAAACGTATCTTAGACATTCTTTGGACAGATACCAATTATCGATGGAATGGAGTGTGGAGTTATGATTAACAGCCTTCTTTATTAACTGGCATTTCTTTGAGTGTGCGACATCCTCTGACCTACACCCTCAGCGAGGATGAGGAAAAAACGACCAGAGACATTTTTGCTGGGGGGAAAAGACAGAAATCTCAGGGAGTCACAATGAGGGATCCCTCTCCCAGGATAGAAGTGCTGTGGTTGCTGCCTGCACACAACACATTAACAATATAACAATATATAAAACATTTCTATGAGAGGAAGACAGAGGGAGGGCTGAAAGCTAAAGCACTGTATAACTACCGTAATAATAGCACAATAATATAATTGAAGTAGTGTCAATTATAATAACAGTAGCCATGTTTTCAGAACCTTATTTATACAGAATAAAATAGCATTAGAAATATAATAGTGGTTAGACCATAGGGTTAAATATGAATCTTGGCTCTGAGTTATATTCCATGATCATCTGCCACCACAGCTGATGGTCCAGGAAGCGGCTGCACCTGGTTCTGCAACGATAGAGTACAAAGACTCCAAGGAATTAGTTGTATCAGTAATGTGCATTGCTAATACATGGATGTAATGAAGACAGAAGGAAGACAGAAAAAGAACAGGATGAATGAATGACTGACATTTGTCCCCTGACAATGTAGGCCAGTGGCAGCAACTAAGAGCTGATCCAAGACGGATCTAGACCAGCCCTAACTGTAAGCATTTTAGGAAAGTCTGCGCTTAAACACAGAGAGGGTGAAGCTAGGAGATGATTCCACAGCTCTGGCTCCTACTCTGCTTTTATAGATTTTTAGAATCATAAGGAAGCCTGCAATTTGAGAACAAAGTGCTCTGGTATGATAATATGGCGTTATTAGATCTGTATGTTTGTGCCATGCCATTAAGGGCTATATAAGTCAGGAGGAGAATTAAATTCAATTCTTAATTTCAAAGGGAGCCTGTGGAGTGGAGTGAAGTTAATACAGGAGAGTTATGATCTCTTGTCCTGTTTATACTTTTGTTAATACTCAGTTACTCTGAATAAAATCTTCTGGTGGTAGCTGGCAGATCAACATAAATCACAGTGTGTAGCTTTGTAAATAAACATGATATAATTTACTGCCTTATTTGCAAGTCCAGTAACCTCATATCCACTTGCCTTTTCTTCTGGCATCTTATCATGGTTGATAAGATGCCACTAATCATGGTTGTATCTGCATGCTTTGTTTACATTCAGTCACTACAATGATAGCATTTGTGCAGTTAAGCCATTTGAGCAGATGGGGATGCTGATAGATTTAAAAAACTTTAAAAAACTGCCAAGTGTTCCACAGATATTTGTACAGCAACTCTCTGTCAATACGTTTCAAGGCTTCTCTGGATATTATTTGGAAAGTTTCCAGTCTCGTAACCAGCATGACAATCATGCACAATCAGCCTGCTGGGGAATGAGCAAGGCTGTAGAACATAATCAGATCTTTGATGTAGCTGCTGTTTAACACACAGACCACAGTTATATCAGTAGCTGTTTCCCCACTTTAGAAAGCCTCTTTAAGTCATAGTCAGATAATCTGTAAACAAAAGTGTTTGACTACTTTAGTCACTACTTTCCATCTAGTAGAGCTAATTTCCATACTATTCTAAAATGATCTGAAATCTGTGGTTGTCTGTAAAAATGTGTAAAGTAAGAATTATAAGACATCCAGCCATTCATCATCTATACCACCTATTTACATTTCTACAGGGGCCACTTACCTTTGCCTTTCATTTTAGACAATACACACATTTGTTGTTTATTTGTATAATCTAATGCACAAACAATGAAGATGCCGGAAAGAGAGAAATGTTATAATCGGCTTTTTGTGTCCTCGGTTACTCACACCTATAACACTCATAAACAAATAAGAACTGAACTGAGAGTGCGTTATCTGCAAACATGAGCATTCATTAAATGTGATTCTGGACACAGACCTGTGCAAAAAAGAGTGTTAAAGAGTGTTTTGTTGTTTTTACTCACAGTAGAATAACCAGGCAAAGCGGGCGAAAATCCCACTGAACCCGAAAACTTGAAGGTTCCATCCTCTTTCACAGCTCTATAATGGAAACTGTGAGGCTCGTTAAAGATGACTGAAGGCATTCAGCCAGAATCAATTAGTCTCCTGTGTGTTTTTCATCTGATTCAATTAAAGCCTTTCCATAAAGCTCCAACTTAATGAGACTAATGCCAGATGGAGACAATGTGCTGTAATTCAATAGTTGAATGCTTAAGGAGCAACAAAGGCTTACTTATATAACTTGAAAGGCGAGACAGCATTTTCATCTCAGCTTCATGTCATGTAGTTGTTCAGTTAAATTGAACAACTACATGTTGTTCAATTAATGTAGGTTTAAGTAGTTTCATTGAAACACATTTGCACTGCTTCAGCCACATGCGTCCATCCCCATTGTCATGTTGCGATGACTGTTGTTTAAAAACCACTGTTGCATGTCAGGGCTGCACTCTAGTGCTGAAAATGTGAACTGATGTGGTGAATTGTCCATCAAATCAAGCTCGCTGCAAAGTCAGTGCACAACAAGCGCAATTATGTGATGAGTAATTCTAATCATTCCATTCATAATTATGCCTGCTTTTTTCCTCGATGAGCAGCCTCAAATGGGTATGTCCTCACTGTGTTATGTCCCAATAATCTTTCTGAATTCTGGAAATGTGACACTGATCTATGTGTTGCAGCACCAAAATGGTGCAGACAAAAAACAAGGATGTTTTTGCTTGTTGCAGCAAGACACCAAGGAAGATAATAGCACATTTCCTTTCAGTGTTGTAATTGCTGCGTAGGAGTTTCCTAGATAATCTCTGAGTGTGCATGGATTAATTGATCCAATGCAGTTAGGTACACAAAGCCTGTATTTGGAAGGTGCCATTTTTTTGATGCTGCAACAAGTATGTCACTGCTCAATGAGCTAATCTGGGAATTTGTTTAAGAACATTTGTCACAGTGGCCCTAATCCTAAAAAGATGCATGTATGTAAATTGTAATTTGCATACATTTAAACAAAATTGAAAATCTGAACTCTTCAGGCAGTCTTAAATAAAATACAAGTTTCCCTCAGAATGCTATTTTATTAAATCTCATTCTCTCTTCCTCTGTTACAGCACCTTTCTCCAGGCACCAAACACTTGAATGGCTATGACTGGTAGATCCATCTGCCAATTCCAGCAGGGCAGATAGAGCATTTACGACTTGTAGTTCCCACATCTTCTCCAGGAAAATGAGGACTATCGTACTGTTTCTCACGTGGTTCTGTCTTGGACTGTCCTTGGATGCATTGTGTTTGAGTGGACGGAGGATAGAGGCAGTAGATAAAGAGGGAATTCCAGCAGCGATCAAAGGTGAGAAGCTGCTGAGAAGAGTCAGGCGAGGCTGGATGTGGAACCAGTTTTTCCTGCAGGAAGAGTATACGGGCAGTGACTACCAGTACATTGGCAAGGTAAGAGCTGTGCCACACTCCGTCAAATGTGTTCTTTATTCATAACTGTTGACAAAGTCCCTTATGCTGTAAAATGAAAAAAAAACACTGGACACTGTTTAATCTCTTAGAGTGTTTACAGTTTGGGGCTGCAAATGCCATTTAATATAGTTTTTGTTTCAAGATTTACATTTATGCTGGACTTGCTGTACTGCTGCAGCAACACATTATGATGTAAATAAGTTTATGTGAATTGTCAATGCAGTTTTGAATGAACGTCCCATCCCATCACCAAACCTCCTTTGATAAACAGTGAAGCCTGCTATAGAGCTAAACTGCTCCATAGCTGCTATGGAGCATTAAATCGGTGGCACCGCAGCTCTTCTCACTCCAGTTGTCACTGTGAGTGTTTTTTAACAGCACTCCTAAATTCTTACACTGTGATATTTCCCTCAAAACTGCAGATGGTTGGCAGACATGATTTCTCAGTCATTTTGCAGTATGCATTCACTACAGAGGGGTGGGGAGACTGAAATAAAAAATAATAATAAATAACAAAATCAGCTGGAGTATACTGCTGGAGTTTAACAACCTGTAACTTGGGGATTCCATAAGATGTTAAAAACAACATTAAGTACTTTACCATGTAAAGCTTATAAGACCATTGGTAATGTATAATGTGATCAATGCCCAAAAAAAACAAACAATTGAATGAAATTGTGGAAGTTTCGGTCCTACTTTCTAGGGATATCACTTTATTCATTTTAAATGCAACAGAGAAATAAGTGAGACATTTTTTCTATTGAATTTATGTGAACAAAGGAATGCACCTTACGTTCCTGGTTTATTAAGTGCCAGTTTATGAAGTGCCAATGTTAACCCGTTAAAGTAGTGTCAGCATATGTGGGGTGGGCAGATATTCTTAATGATCTAAAAGTGCAGTTCTCATGTCTGAAAACATGTACAATAAACACATTGTGCCTCATGCAGACCCTATAAAGAAAAATACAGTGAAACCTCTACTTACGAACGTCTATACTTGCGAACTTTTCGAGATACGAACCGGAGATTCAAGATTTTTTTGCCTCCTTTTACGAACCAAATTCGACTTCTGAATCTGAGCCCGGAAAAATTAAAAGGATTTCCCCGGCCGCCGCCATTACGTGTGACCCGTGAGCGAGTCTCTCAGAGCGTGTTGCTTTTACATTAATTCTAATGGGAAAAATCGCTTCGACTTACGAACGTTTCAACCTACGAACGCGATCACGGAACGAATTAAGTTCGTAAGTCAAGGTACCACTGTATAGAAATAAAGCATACTATATTTGTGGGCTTGAGATCCAGAGGCAAAGAAAGATTCCATCCATTCATTTATGAGTAAGGGCTTGTGGAATGCTGTCTGTTAAGCATGCTGTTTGATGAAGTATTATTCAGTAGAACTTGTAATGATGTGTATAATGTTCATTTACCTTGTGCAGAGAAACTCGGGTGTGTGTAGATTACTCGCTGCTTTTTGCAATATCTAGTGGAGATTTGAGGCCCATTAGTGAATTTAGAACATAGTAATGATTGTTGGTGCCATGCTGTTTGATCAGTAGCCAGATGCCGGGAGGTGTTGTGCCTCACTGTATGAAGCCTGCCTTCTGACAGCACAAAAACAAAGCTTTGAAACAAACAAGAGCTTGCCATGATTGAGGCAAACACAAAATGAAGTGAAACAAATCAGTAGCCTTTCCCTGTCTGCAGAGTTGTTGCCGTCACTGCAAGGGGTCTGGTGGATGCTTCACATATGCATTCATGAAAACTCAGATAGATTATAATAGAGACAGGGAAGCATGTTGCAGAGGCAACAATTTGGTTAGGTCAAATTTAATGCCAGATCATGTTTAACAACTCTGATATCTATCCAATGGCACAATAACTTAATATTAAGCTACAGTGGAACTTCTTGTTATTAAATAAACATATTTTGTAATTAAAATATCAGCAAACAAATAATACACAATATGGCATGATCTTGCATTTGAAAGTCATGGGTACTGCAGCCTGCAGACAGAATGATCTTTGTTAATACTGCTTCTCTGAAGTGTTTGGGTACATCTGATGATTACAAAAATTACTTTAGCAGCAGTGCTACAATAGGGGGTGTAATTTACTGCAGGGTTTGTGCGCAAAGAATGAAAACGCAGTCAGCAGAAAAAGTCTATGTGGTGCCAGCATGAATTGTGAAAAATCATAAGGGACAGCAGTATGGTGGAGACTTGGTAACAGAGACACTGATCTAGGACTCATGCAGGCTACGAAAAGCATGTCCATGCTCTGAAATGTGCCATGGTGAAATGTCCGCAGGCTTCGTCAGCTCATGTTAGGTGAAAGTATGGAGGTGTTGCAGCCTGAAGACTGACAGATCAAATCAGACTGAACACTGCTTGAGAGAAAAGGCAGCATGGATTAAAAGAAGAGCGTGAGGAAGGACAGGAAGGAAGGACAGAGAGAACGAGAGAGGGTAAAGAGACAAAAAGGAAATGAAAGCTAAGGGAAATGTAAGATTTGTAATGTGTAAAATATTCAGAGAAACATTGTTGAAAGAGGTGAGCGTTGGCAGAATAAAAAATTAGTAGCAAAGAAACAAGTCATCAGAAAGTCAGCTAGAGAAGACAATGGGGTGAGGGGCCGAAGGGAGAAAAGATAGATGGAAGTCGAGATCATCCACATTTCATGTTATAACCATGTTTATGAAACATAACTAGGCTATATCCCAGCAGCCTCTTTTAAACATATTAACATGGTTCCTGTTTAGAACATGATTAGGCTGTATGACAACATCTTATGACGGTTCTCCTCATTAATGTTTCTTGTTGACAGCATCGTTTTGGAAAGTCTTTTCACATATACAGTCTGCTTTAATAATGATGCTGGTGACAGTGTGGTGCTTTGGATTTGAACGGTTAGCACCACAAGCACATTTGTGTGATCAGATTGGCTTGAAAAGCTGAATTTTTTTCTACCTTAAGCAGCATGTCACAACGGACCCACATTTCAGACCACTGCTGTGAAGAACTTATTGCAATTTGGTGGAAACCTTTTGCAGAGCAGTCTTGGCCCACATGCCCTGGTTGAATAGCCCTGGGGCCTCATGTACAGAACCACGCGTAGAATTCATACTTAAAATGACTGTACACATAAAGCTGAAAAATGGCGCACACACAAAAAATCAGATGTATCAAACTGTGCATGGCGGATTCCACATACTTTTCCTTTGTACACCTTAATCAACCTGAAATTGAGTGCACATGCACTCCGCCCTTTCTCCGCCCACAAGTAGATTCATTATTATAATGAGTTTTAGGGCCGGACTGCATGTATGTCAAGCAGCGTGCAAGGCGGTGGTTGGGGGGGCTCTGTATGGCGGAGGCTGCAGGTGCAGTGGCGTTCGACTTTCTTCGGCTCGTCAGTTCAGCTCGTTCAGCAGAGTTTCGATGTATTTTCAGCGCAGCTTTCAGCTGAAGAAAATGTTTTGGAACAAGCCTGTGGCCGAGAGAACCAGAGTAGTGAGCACCTGTAAGGGAAGTGCCGATGTGGCTCTCTCCAAAGCCGCTCCCAACTCGGCACAGAGTTCCAACATGATTGCTCTCATGATAGATCTAAAACAGCTGATGAGTCTTCCTTCGGATATGGCCATTCCCTACGTACCCCAGGAAACCCAAAGCTGCCATTGTTATAATTCACTGCATCGTGTCGCCAATGGACAAAACCTCAAAACTAAACTAACTAAAATTAGAAATGTGCGTACACCAGGAAAGAAGCTGCCATGGCGGTCCACACATTCTCACGTTCATTTCACGCTTGATGAAAAAGCGTGCCATACGCTTTTGTGCATACACAATGTAAGCACATGAGGCCTCATTTATTTAACGCTGTGTACACACAAAAGATTGCATACCCCAATGTTATTCGCAAAGTTTGGGATTTATAAAAAACAAACTTGACGGTAAATGTGCGCAGTGCTCTGGGGACTCATTTATAAACGCTGCGTACGCACAAAAGATTGCATACACTACGTTATACGCAAAGTTTGGGATTTATAAGAAACAAACTTGACGGGAAACATGCGCATCTCTCCGGAAACTTTCACCCATGCGTACACACAAAAACGGGAAAAGGAAAAAGGGCAACCCCAGAAGGAAACGCGGGGAACAGTCTGAAATGCCACAAGTCATTGAGTGTAAATCAGAATACAGGGGGTCCTCGAGTTACGTCGGTCGCGAATTACGTCGTTTTCGTGGTTACG
>JAFBJQ010003028.1:23667-42690 GCA_016785345.1 Trinectes maculatus
CAGACTTCACACGGGAACTAGTTGGTGAGCACTCTCTCTGTCTCTCAGCGCGCCTGCCGGCTCTCCAGCACCTCCACAGCTGTGTTTACTTATGTGAAACAGCCGGTAAGGAGATGCACAGGGACACAGATGCGTTCGGGATCGTGGCGATACCGTAGGTTTATTCACAACACAGGGTCTACACGGTTGATATCAGAAATCTAAAGGAAATGCTCATTACACTCGTGATCTCAACCCCTACGGTGTGTCAAGAGGGACAAAAAAGGCAATTCACCATAATAAACTCTTATTTTAGCGTGGTGTTATAGCGACATCTGGTGGCACAATGTATGCACAATGGCACAATGAATGGATGTGCCGACTTACGTCGAAATTCGGTTTCGACACATTCTCAGGAACGGATCTCCGACGTAACTCGAGGACCCCCTGTATTAATATTTCCATATCACATATGACGACTTTACTTCACATATAAACATTTTTGTCTTGTACACATTTAAATATTTCTTCATTCTGTAGTCTTCCAAATGACAGTGGATGATACTCTGTGACAGTCCCATTCATGAACCTGCAGATCACACAGGAGCAGCACTACAACCTGCGCCACAAACAAACACGCGCTGTTATGGAGCGCACCATGCCTTGATGCCACAAGGGGGAGCGTAAATGTAAGCTCCACACCGATCAACTCCTCCACCTCACAGGGTTTATTGTTTATTGATCAAAAAAAAAAATCTGTTGTCTAAATGAGCTCAGTTTTTCTATCTTGTAAGAACAGAGAGGAGTCACTTACAAGTTTTTTTCTTAACTTGTAAATGCATCTGAGTCGCTATCTGTGACCAGCTTCAGTGTCTCCCTCTGTCTCTGCCACAGCATCACTTAGGGCACAGGGATGCTGCCGCGTCCTCTCAGGAATGCCCCTATTGCGTATTAAGTAGAGGTGTTCCACTAACCATTTTTAGGCAAGTGTGGGTGTGGCATGACGACTGAATTTTATGGTTTGATATCAGTAAAAGTCCGGTAAAATTTTTTTAAAAAGACTATTAGCAGGGACAACTGGAACTGACACTTTAACTAAATAATAAGTACTTTGGAGCTTGAGCTGTATGGAAATGAGATAAGATGATTTACATTACCACCTGGGTCGCTTCTGCGCTTAAAACTGGCGCTTAAAACTGTCAAATTCTCATTCAACACTCACCGTGATTTTGTGAAGAGTTATCATTTCGTCAGCACTGCAATGTGTTAAACAATTATTTTGGCTCAAAATAATGGAGAAAATATCTGACATTTAAAATAATTCAAGTAAGAGGTGGAGGACTGCACAAGAATTTATAAACCAGACAGTGCTAGTCTTCAATCTCTTTAATTAGTTTGACATCAAATGTATAGTACTAATATTCAGTCAAGTAATATCTAAACTTTAGATTGCTAGTAGTAAATAAATAAAATAAAATTGATTAGAGATGCTTATCTCCATTTTAATTATAATTCCTCTATTATCATCTCTTTTACTCTGACACTGAGTGATGAATTTTGTCTTTATATGTTTTTATGCCACTATCTGTGTGATGTTTATATGCTTGACCACACATATTCCATTGCTCATGCACCATGAGTATGTGTGTGTGAGTGTATGTGTGTGCGTGTGCGTGGTTAAGTGGGGGAAGGTGGGTGTCAGCAGAAAGCCAGGAAGAACCTGGGGGAAAGAAATAGATTTTGCTGTCTTTGAAAAGTAGTGCAAGTGTAGGAGAGACTAATTATCCCCTGAGTCGTATCAAGTTGTGCAGAAGGTCTTTTTAGAGTGGTACAATTGTTCCCACAGTCACATCTACCCTAATCACAGATTTAAATTTTGTTAAAACTAATATTTTCCACAAGAGGAGCTGTTTTACTTTTTGTTTACTCCAACACACCTGTATTTGTTTGACATGTGCATACTGCAGCGCTCCAAACACATCGGATTTTAATGATGAAGAATTGTTTTTGGCCACTGCAGCAAAGCTCTGCTTTGTAGTAGAGGTAGACAGAGCATAGAGGTCAAAATCACTGCGAACTACTTCACTGAGACTTTAACACCAAATGTAGAGGGGAGACAAATGAAGTGAAAGTAGCATAACTGGGGAAGTGTTATAAAATATGTAAGTGACTCACTATTATCCTGAATAACACACAAATACCCTGCTAAAGATCAGTCAAAATTATCAGCCCCAGGTCACAGCCCCATCTTTCTGTAACAATGAAAATCTTTAGTTTCAAGGGCAGCAAGTTTAGATCCCTACCAGTTTGTATCTGTAGGTCTGTAAAGGATGCTATGTCCCTCTGTCTCCATTCCATTATGTGGTCCTTAGAGGCGCCAGCATGGGTTCCCTTTGTTACATGAGCAGAGCGTGGCACGTTATCGCCTCACCAATATTAATTATACTACACAACAAATGCACTTTGACATTGAGACATAATTCTAATTTTGGGATTTGCTGATGACACCACAGTGCATTTATCCCCTGTGACAATGAGTCTTTCACAGAAATGAGGTCGTGCTCCGCAACTAAAGAGCCCACTAACTCCACAGCTCAGCAGAGAAAGCAGCTGGACAGAATTGGTTGCTCTGCCTCAAAACTCATTCGCTGCAATATCACCCCCATTCTTGACATCTATGGACACCCTCATTTGGCGCAGAGGTCTAAAAATACCACAGGGCTGTACACACGCTGCCAACCTGCTCTTAATAAATCCCCCGCGGGGAAAAGACTCAGAGCCATCAAAAGTAAGACATCTCAACTGTTTCCTCTACACTACTTTCTGCAGAACCATCAAATTACTTTGTGACCCCCTAATCTTGCATCAGCATTTAAAAATGTGAATCAGTAACTACTACTGAATTGCATTTAGTATTTTGAGCACCTGAAAATGTGCATTTATTGTGTCCTAGATACTAGCTCCATGATGCATGTGATGTTTTATCAGATGTGAGTTGTCTTTTTATTGTGTTTTTATTGATGACAATGGAGATTTCTCCATTGTCATCAATATCATCAATATCTTTTTGGCTTTAGAGGCACAGGACATTTGCTGGCACAAAGACACTAAGTTGAAAGGAAAATCCTACTGACAAACTAGTCTAATCTTCCAACAGGGCAACTCTGCAGATTTTTTTCTCTAAGGAAGAACAGACGATGAGTCAGCACTCCTCTTTCCTACCAAGATTAATTAATATTGGCAAGAAAGTGAGTTTAAAAACTCAAAGGCAGATCCAGAGCAGAGATCCCTAATTTTTGTTCTTAACGAAGTCCCACATTATGAAATGCAGTCTTTAACAAATGAAGCAAATGGATGAATGGACAAATACTTCAATCGCTGAAAAATGTGAATGCCTGTAGAAGTAAGGCTCCTATTGTCATAAAGAGCCCTGATGTACAGTATTTGTGTTGAAAGATGTGACTCAAGTTCACCATCAAACCCACAGTCAACAAATTTAGCTTCAGGCAAGCCCACAGTCAGGTGGCACCATGTGCATGTGTGAGTCCCCACTTGGTCAGCATGTGATGATGAGAATACTACAGAAACTAGTTTGCTAATTGACTTCATTTACAATACGTACTGAATGTTGTGATTTTTGGTGTTCGACTACAACAGCTCTCACAAACAATCAGTCAAAGGCTTCAGCTTCACATCTGTCCTGAAGGAGTAAAGCAGGGATGACAAGATGAACGGTGAACAGCAAGCTGCTTGAGGTCAACAGATCCAGACAAAGACAAGGGATGGAAAGAACTAGCCAGCTTGATAGATGTGCTACTCCTTCAGGCACAACACAAACACTGGCTTTCTGTTGCTCTTGTTTCATTTTCAATCCCAGTTTGCCTTCAAAAGTTTCTTGTTTCGTTACTCGCTCTGGGGCTGACTCTGGCTCTTTTTTCTAGATTTCTTTCTAAGCTCTACTTAACTTCATCTTTTATAAACCTGTCACCACGATACACTAGCTTGTCCACTTTCTTCTCCCTCCATCCATAATATATACAAACAAGGAAACTGTTTTGCAGAGGGTTTTTTTTTCAGTTATAAAGACTAGAACACCATGTCTGTTTGGCGCATCCATGAAAAATGTTTGGAATTACTTGTGCCTTACTGACGAAGTAATTTGAGCGTAAGTCCAATTTATCCCACTGGGAAAGCAAGCAGATTAGATGTGGCCTTTAAGCTGTTGGATAAATTGTGATGTAAAACACAATAAATGTCTAAATATGTATGTAGATCTAACCTAAAAAAGTCTTACAACTCACTAATGACCTAATATAACCAATATGACAACTCTATCAACAAGATGGTAAGCCTGCTATTATTACTCAATGTTATTGTAAATTAACTTAATTGCAGAAATCAACAAAATGTTTTCCTTTACTTGTCTTTCCGAACCTGACTATTGTATTCAGCCCCAGACTCAGTAATACTTATCTTGGATATTAATCTTTAAATTAAACTCACAAATATGCATTTTTAAATTGCTTAGTCATTTCCAGTCCAAAGTGGAGGGAGAGAACATGGTGAAAGGAAAGTATTTGAGATCAGTTAAGTTTGATGCATCATTGTTCAAACCCATGACGACCCTAACGTTTTAGATGAATTACAGAAAGTCAGGATAAATTTGTTAGAGATTGATTTTCTGATACAGAAGACATATTTGATTGATTGATTGATAGTTTATTTTGAACCTATAACAAGTCAGTTGTTATTTTGCTATTTAGTTTTGCCACCCCCCTGCCAAGACCTCGCCAACACAGACCACGGCATTTTAAAAAATCCTGGAAGAAACTCTGTTGTTGTTGTTTGTTATTGTTGTTGTTGTTGTTATTACATACTCAAATTGGCTAAATGCTAGTTTTCCATGGTCACAACTAAGTCTAAAATAATTTCGTCCATAATGCTAAAATCTTTTGTTACAGTGGTTTAAGTGGTTGGTGCAGCGAGTTGCAAGTTGCAGTTAAAGTCTTTGTATCCTCCAGTGGCTATAAACAATATTCTGTCATGTAATTAGGCATTTATTGGGAGTATGTGTGTGTCCCTCTGCAGCTCCAGTCAGACCAAGACCAAGGAAACGGCTTAGTCAAATATGTTCTGTCTGGCGAGGGAGCTGGCACCATCTTTGTCATCGATGAGAATAATGGTGACCTTCATGCCACACGCCGCCTGGATCGTGAGGAAAAGGCTTTTTATATCCTCAGAGCCACAGTGGTCAATAAGCGCACGGGTCAAAAGTTGGAGCCGGAGACAGAGTTCACCGTCAAACTCCATGACATCAACGATAATGAGCCTCAGTTCAGCAAAGAGGTTTATTCTGGCAGTGTACCTGAGAGGTCTGACATTGGTAAGGGTGTACAGAACATTTGGGAAGAGGAATACAATGCACTTTCTTTGTCTTTTAATTTTGAAATAATGTGCAGTTTTCTTAAGAGAACAACCCAGATCGTGTGATTCATTCATTCATTCATTCATCTTCTACCGCTTACTCCTGTTAAGGGTCGCGGGGGGGGCTGGAGCCGATCCCAGCTGACATCGGGCGAGAGGCAGGGTACACCCTGGACAGGTCGCCAGTCCATCGCAATGTGGATGTGTATCTCCCAGGTACATCTGTCATTCAAGTGACAGCTACAGATGCTGATGACAGCATGTATGGGAACAGTGCCAAACTCGTCTACAGCATCAGCCAGGGACACCCATACTTCTCAGTGGACCCAAATACAGGTACTACTGACAGAATTGTCCTTTAATTTCCAATCCTTGCATGGAAATTAATGTTTATACTATACATATGGTAAATATCAAAATATCTTCTGAATCCTGAACCTGTAAATGATAGCTATAGTGCTATATAACTTGTGCCTTAGGGTCACATAAAACACATCTATATGCTACCACAAACTCTTGTGTGGCAACCGCCATTAAGCAACATTAGAAGAAGAACTAGCAGTCTACCTGTCTGTAGATATAGGGGGGGGTTCATAATAAAATTTGCTACAAATGACTTCATAAAGGTAACAACAGTGATTTTATATCCAAGAAAACCAAAAGCTTAAAATGGTTCAACAGGGAAACATTTTAATGTAAAATAATGAGAGACGGTTTGCAAACAAACAAGCATTTTAGAAAATGTCAGCGTTCCTTTTTTGGCTACACTAGGCTAAACATATCTATACTAACCTATCTTTGTAGTGGACACACAGAGATGAAACTGACATGAATTGGTCCATCCACCCACTTTGGAAATACAACATGTCCCATAAGGGAACTGTCAGGTTTGCTAGAAGTGTGGCACTAAAGTAGATTTCCTTTACCATTAACATAAAGCAGAAGAAAGCAGCAATACAAGAGCAGGAGCTGCAAGAACTACTAGAAGATTAGGTGAAATGAAAACACTCTAATGCTGAATCTCATTTACAGTTGGTTTGCTGACTTTAAATTTAGCTTCTCACAATTGCAACTTTTGGATATTATCCGTCCATATTGCTCCATACTCATTTTATTGGATTCAGGTTAGCAGATATCAGTAAATCAGATAGAGAATTTGATGTTTTTCCTTTTGCAGCGTCATATCTCAGTTTAACTTAATACTGTTTTCTGATGGTTAAAAAGCTAGAAGAACTAAAACTAGCAATAAAAACTAAATATACACTGCACCTTGACCGTGTACATTTATTTTCACAGTACATACGAAAAAGAAAAACAGATAATGGATATGTTGCAATGTTTACTCAGGTCAGCCTTTTGTTGATCTCATGTACTTTCTCTATAAATAAAAAGAGTCAGCCATCCATTTAGATAATCGGCACACTAATCTCCCCTTCTCTGCACATCTGTTTGTTTCTAACAAACAGTCAGGGCAGTGATCAGATAACTGCTGGAATATGAACAAAATTACTGATACAGAGGATATGTATTTGATGAAACTGCATGATAAGTGCATGTAGTTTTCTCAAGGCCTTATGCAAAGTAAAATCCACCCAATGTTTTCCCAAATAAACATATGGAATGTCAAGCAGCAGCAGTAAAAATGTTGGGTTGTTAGCAGTAACTTTGTCTAACTCTAATACTGCATGAACATGAATTATTATGATTTTTTTTCAATTAAGTTTACTCTGTTCTATATGCTTGCACAATTTTTTTATAATCTCCCATGTGTCTAAAAGCAATCTGATTTAAGCATTCAAGCATCAGCTCAACTTTTGAACAGTTTCGTAAACTGATGCTTAGATGTGTATTTTGTAACTTTGAACAGCATCAACTTCAGCTGGTTCCCCAATGTTTCACTCTGTATGTTAACTCTTATTAAGTAATATGGCTGTTTTTGCAGAAACCAGTTTCGTTTCACCTGAACAAATCGTTTTTTAAGACAAAAAACTTGCTCAGACAGCAGCAAAACTGATTGAGTGTATAAAATCTAATATGATATAGGATGCTGGTAAAAATGGGCTAAAGATGAAAACAAAAGCAATGCTCAAAGAGAAAACGAAGAGTAAATCAAAAGTGTGTTTGATCATTTTGTTCAGGTGTGATCCGGACAGCCCTGGGTCCAGGTGACATGGACCGTGAGCAGAGGGAGCACTATCAGGTGGTGATCGAAGCCAAAGATATGGCTGGGCAGAGAGGGGGGCTCACAGGGACCACGGTAGTTAACATCACCCTCACTGATGTCAATGACAACCCGCCTCGCTTCACTCAGAGTAAGTAAACAGCAATGGAGGAGGGCAGATTGCATCTAAATGATGAAACACTGAAACACTTCAAGCACATAAATCATGTGGCTCGACAGCAGAAAACGGATATGACGACTGTTATGTTCTTATACACCCAGTAAAACAGAGTTAATTTCCCCACAAATTTCAAGTGCATTCATTGGAGGTTTTGTTAAATTCAGTTGACCTTTATCTACCATTACCTTAAACATGAACTTTTGCTGTGATCATAACAAAAGCTAAAATATCACATTTTGTGTCCACAAATCCCAGCACGAATCAGTCTTGTGTTTTGTATCCAAATAGTAGGACAAGTTACATTCTATATTATTTTATATTTACTGTACAAAAACTACTCCGATGAGCAAATATTGTTAGATAATGGTGCATGGGGGAGTTTCTCTTTGTGCTTTGCTGTCATTTCAAACTGTCCAGACCCACTGAGAGGCAGCCTGCTGCACAGGGAAGGGTAGGGTGGGGATGATGAAGTTAAAGGAGTAAAGCTGGCTTTCACAAAATCCCAATAAAGCCCATCATCTCTGAAGCAAACACTCAAAACTGAGTAAAGGTATTGTCACGTAAGCGCACAAGACCTGCAGTAGACCTGCAGTAGACCTGCAGGGTCAAGGGTTAAGATTCAGAGTCAGCAGCAAAAAGGAGATAAACGGCAGCTACTGTTTGCCAATAAATGGTGTTTTTTAATTACCCGATAAGACCATAGTTGTAAACAAGTAGTAAATAGAAGCAGTACATAATGTGTGGCACAGAGTATCAGGGTAGGCAGAAGCTGCCACCTCTAATTAAAAATACAACCCTACTGTGTCTTAAAGCACCTTTAGGGCTATGCAGTGTCTCCCAAATTGCGACTTGGCAATTTGGAGGAGAGACTCAAAGGCTGATGCATGTGAATTATAGACACTTCATAATATCCCCTGCAATGTGGCATGAGAGAACCGAGAGGTAGCAAACGGATAGGATCAGTGAGTTCTCCAAGGCAAACTCAGTTCAAACTCAGCTAAGATGGTTTTAATTTAGAGCACAGACCATCATTAGAGGGTATATTAGTCAGAACGAGAGTCCAGAATCCAAAGGGGTAAAGATGTTTATGCTGTGAATTCATTAAGTGATGGTTGGTGTTTTATATGCAGTTCCATATTAAAATATTTAAAATTATAGATATGATTCGTAAGTATACTGTAATTGCAATATTCAGCATGACTTTAAAGTTGCTGCTCTCTACTGACTGTTTTTCAGCCCACTGTTTTGTTATAAATTAGTAAATCATTGTGCCCAGCTCACCTATCTGAGGTCTAAAATTGCTGCACTACAGACAAACCAAAACACCTAATGTCTCTAATTATCCCTATAAATCCCGTCAATCACAGTGGGAGCACCATTTACACCAAGTCCAGCCATTTCTGCTGGAGAAATGAGACAGCTCTGCTCTCTAAAATCATTTCGGCGACTGTGTATGTTCATCCAGGGAAATAAACCTAAGTAACATTCATTCTTCCTGGAAACCCTAGTAATTAATTAAGTGTAATTGATCCCTAATCAGAGGAACAATGTCACTATAACAAGACCAGAGTCTCCAAAGAGCAGTGCTGCGGTGGGGTTTTTCAAGACAGGTACTGAATATTAACTTGCCAAATGTGGTTTTTGATTATAGTGTGCACTGCCAGAGTTGGGGCACTGCAACAATTAGGTATTTTCAGTCTTGTTCAATCTTGAGATTATGGTTCAAAACAATCAGATTATCATTTAGTCTATGAGATATGAAGAATTATTCATAACATTCCAAATACACAAGTTCACAGTACAGTTTAATCAGTGCAGTTTTAGTGTACTGATAATGGGAAAAGCTTAAGTTGAAAGCCATGAGGATTTGCTACAAAACATTTAAAATTCTTGATATGGTAGATGTAAATACAAAACGGCAGAAATGTTTACAAATCACATAATAAATTGAACCACAAATTAAAACTTACATTTGATTTAGTATAATTTATTGACTCTACATAAAATCAAAACTTCAATTCCAGGTCCAAATAAAAATTTTATAAAATGTGGCTCTCAGACAGAAACCCTGATACATGCATTTTGATATTGTAACAAAATGTTGAAAAACCTGTCAAGAACATTACGTAAACATATAAAGTCAATTACTTGCTGGTACGTCCCAATCCGATCAGCACTGGGCCCTGATCACAGGATCTGTATTTACGGTATTCACAAGAGAACCACCCAGTCCTTTGTTTTCTGTCCGCTTTTATTTATTTATTCATTGTGAAATTTCAATTAAAAATGCTTTTAGCTCAGAAAATGATCCTCTAAACCAGGCAACAGGTTCTTTGAATCATCCCAACCAACACGGGGAACATAAGCAACATTTCTGGACAAGAATAAAATGATGTCATTTCTAAGTTTGGTACGTGTCACTGCTAACTGCTGCATGTCCAGACAGAATCAGCTGCCCCAAGGGCCCCAGACCTTCAGGGGACTCAAAGGAATAGATGTGGAATATTTGGAAACATTCTCTGTGACAAGTGAATTTGGGCTGGCTCGGCACTTTACTAGTGTAAAGGGAATCTTTAGTTTCCATAATTCTATTACTTCAGTGGATGATTCAGGTAAAATTGTGTCAGGTAAAATGTTTAATTGATTGACAAGTTTACAAGATACTTATAACCACATAGAATAAGCAATCAAAGTACAGTACACATCTCTCTGCCGTGTTTAGTTATATTGAAGCATTATCATATTATCAGCAGATGGAGTGTACCCAGTTGTTATGGAACTGCAGATGTTTAGAGTTTTTTTTGTTCTCATCAATGTGGCTTCATAAATTGTACTTCAAATAGGATGTTGACGTTCGAATGAAACCTGATATATGTTGCTGTACATCAAAATTGATGCAGATGTTATCTGGTAAAATTGTTCTCAGTCGCTCTTGTTTAGAATGGGAAGACATGTTGGATTTTATCATTTTAATTCAACCTGAAAAATATGAAAACGTCTATATATAGTATAGAATTGTCATTGATCTTGTCTAGGCACACAGCATTGGCAGTTACAGTTGCCCAGCAGCACAGTGGGTCTGTGAGTGTGGGGTTAGGGTCAGTTTAATACAGCGTTAATCTCACTTCAGTAGAAGCATTAGAAGAGTTACATTTTGAACACAGTAACAGCTGGTGCAAATGTAGCAGCTCGTCAAGAGGCAGCACTGGCACTCGGTAGTGCTTGTGAATATGTCAGTTTCCATTCACTGTCTAATTGTTTTCTCTCATACTCTCTATCTCTTCATCAGTCAATCAACAGAGCATCAGTACCTGCCTACTTATCTCCGCTTAGTGCCTATTCAGCCACTGCTGAGATCACAGTGGTATAAGCAATACCATTCAGTTTAAGTCACAAGAAACCCAAACAGTATACTTGTACTTCTCTCAGGATGAGGAAAAGCCATTGATTACTATTTATCCTTGTACTTATACCGCACGGTGACTCTTATCACAGTGTTGTCAGTGTCAGAGAAAACAGGCAACACATTCTTCAGTCAGCTTGAACGAAAACTGAGTAGAGATTAATTCTGCTTCTTCTCTTTACCCTCGGGGTTTTCAGTTTCTATCCAGGCCCACACATATTTGTCTTAGTTTATGCAAACAAATAGGGAAATAGATACATAACCAAAAGGTCCTGGAATAAAAGAAAAAAAGTTTGTTGTGTTTTTTTTTTCAGTGTGTTGGCAGCATCTCAATATGGCCACAACGCAATACACATAATCTACACAGATAAACTAATTTAAGATCTCTGTTAACTGTACTAACAGTCAGTTACCTGTCTTTTGATAGTGGGTGCTTGTGTCTAAATGCATTGCAATCAGACATCACACAGTGAACTGTCAGCATTGTTTCTGTGTTTTCAGGTATTTACCATTTCAGAGTTCCAGAGTCCTCCAAGTCTGGAACCCCAGTTGGCAGAATTCAAGCCACTGACAGAGACATCGGCAAGAACGCTGCGATGTATTTCACCATTGTCAGCGGAGATGGAATGGACATGTTTGAAATCTCAACTGACAAAGACACACAGGAGGGAGTGATCACCGTTGGCAAGGTGAGGAGGAGCAGGACTTAACTGTGGTGTCAGCCCACTCATCGCATTTATATTACTGACCTGAAAAAGAAGCGACCACAAAAGACGTTTGACTTACAGATGTATTCTAGTATCCATATCGTATTTATATATACATGTGATATCTGTTGCTTTCCTGATGCTCATGTTCAAATGAGACTGGCTTTTAGTAATCTTTATTTTTCTCAGGGTCCTTAAATTAAACCTCAAGCAGGGATTCAGCAGATCCCACACTTTTGGCTCATGTGGATCGTCTAGGCATGCTTGGCAGATGAAAGAAGCCAAATTAAACTTTTTCATCTTTACCTTCACAGCCCTCAGTCTTAGTCTCAGCATATGCAGCAGGCACTAATTATCTGGACTGGAGCTTCGTATAGTGCTGAGTTTTAAAATGATTCCCAGTGTCACACAAAGAATGTGTTTACTGATGCACAGTCACAATTGATATTTAGAAATCCTTTTGTTCCTCTTGCTGACACAGCCTAAGAAAGTCTGCAGGCTTTAACAAAGAAGTAATGATGTTCTGTCAGCAGGATGCGTGATGAGGACAATATCCCAAATTTCTTCAAGGAAGCAAAGGCAGCGCATGTAGAGCTGTTTGTTTTTGTCTTGTTGGTTTCCTAGCGTTTCAACCATGCAGCTTTGTCACTGTCAGTGTCAAGGAACAAATTTAATCAATATTTGCAGTACTGAAAAACTAAACTATGTCATTGATTGAAACCACCTTTTAATTTTAATTTTATTAATGTTACAGTTCCCACAGTGTGTGCAGTTCTTTTCATTTTGACATTCAGACAGTCAGCAGATTTGATATGATAAAAGATGTTGGAATATATTCTATAAATACAGCATTTGATGCTCGCAGTTTTCAATTATCACATTGCTGCTCGACATGGTATCAAGTCCATTACGCTAACTATGTAAACTATATATATTATTGTATTGTATTTTCTAACATCCGCAACATCTGACTAGTTTATGCACATTAATGCCACTTTAGCTTTCAAAATTATTGGTGACAGTTTTTGTCTTAGACATTTGTCTGTCAATAATATATTTAGGATTGTTTGTAATTCAGTTTACAGTCTCTTATCCATCCTGTCTTTCTGGTATTCTTCAGCCACTGGATTATGAGAAGAAGCCATCATACACTGTAGAGATACAGGTTCAGAACACCCAGATGGACCCTCGCTTCATGTCTGCAGGCTCTAAAGATGTAGCCACGGTCCGGATTGGTGTGGAGGATGTGGATGAGCCACCACTGTTTGACAAGGCTAGCTATCTGATGGAGCTGAAGGAAGATGCTGAGGTCGGCGTGGCAGTGGGCTCGGTCAGCGCCATAGACCCTGATGGAGCACGCAGTATTGTCAAGTAAGGCCAAACCTCAGTATAATTAATTTAATGTTTTTAGTAAAGTATTTTTAAATTACATTGTTCTCATCTGGATTTAAAGACAGTTTGAGTATCAGAGCAAATTCACTTGACTGTAGATTAGCTTTCGTGACCAGGCGAGCAATGGATTAGCAAATTGGAATACAGCATTTAAGGACTACACTGTTGTACTTAGGTTTGTTTGAAGGACCTGGACTTGATACTTACTTTATCCCTAGAAAAGTGTGCTCCTAAATTAAAATGGCATGAAGAAACTTTATCATATTCATATCTAGTGATATAATTTCACAGTAAAGGGTTGTATTTGAATTTTAAAAATTTCACTAGACTTGATTTTGAACAATTAAGTTTGAATTTCATTTTAGTTCATTATCACCTATATTTATCAGTCTCTAGTGCGCGTACTGTCAAGCAGTAGATACTACCTTGCTGCTACCTTGAAACATGGCTTATTTATTAGTTATCAGTAGCTCTAGTTTGAAGTAAAGATGATTAATATATCTTTCAGTAAAATGTTTATGTTTTGTTACCACATGCTGATTTGCAAAACAAATAGCATGGCTTGTGCTCTGCTTGAACTGCATGAAAACAATGACTCTGTGAATCACTCTTTGACTCACTGTGATTTCAGTTATACTAATCATCCTTTACATCACCAAAAAGTTCTTCCTGTCATTTAGGGCTATCACATTGGATAGTTTGTATATCTTCACTTCCTGCTGAGCTTCTTAGAAAATCTCAGAAACACAACAAATCTCAGCACTGGAAACAGTAGAAAAGTGAGACGAGTAGTGTTAACAGAAAGGAGGATAATTTAATATTAAATAATTATAATTTTAGATAGTGAAGTGAAGTTTGTGCTGGATGATTTAAAAAGAAATTGTGTGTATGTATGTATGATAGCAGTGTGAAGTACAGCTGCAAGTCTCCAGAAACTGAAGAGGCACATATTGTATTTAAAAAAAAACAAGTACATACCATGCATTGCATATGACTGGATCATCTATTTAAACTTTTAAACTAATAATGTACTGTTGACTGCTTCTTTATGACCAAACCTGGATGTAAGCAGGCATGTTTACTTTTTATTATATATCTCCTTATGGAAAACAATAACTAAGATTAAATGGAACATAATTAGCATATCGTACCTTTGGTTCAGGCACTGTCGATTTTTACATATGATACAATGTTACGGTTCCAGTTCACAGAGTCACTTGGCTCCACTTTTGCAGGCAGGCAGAAAAGCGACAGAGACATCTCGGTTCTATTATCTATGGAGTGCTGTGAATCTGCAAATAGCTGCATTCAGGGTCTAGTTCAAAAATAGAGAATACTCCGAGAGGAAAAGCACAGACAGTGGCAGGGTTTTAAGTAGCTGTGATGTTTTAAACAGGCTGTAGTTAGATTAAATTGAATGTGAGCACAAATTGCAACCACTTCCAGTGCAGCACAGATTAGTTTGGAACTGTAAGAATATCATGCTGGCTGCTGTGCATAGTCCGCACTTTTTGTATGAACTTACAGAAGATTGCACATCTTTCTATGTTTTTTTAGACTTTCCAGGTAATTTCAGGTACTTTTGTAGTGTCGTAGTCAGGTACCAGTTCAAATAGTGAGTTCAAAGGTTTATCATGCTTTCTAACATTATCAGATGACAGTTCTTTTACTCAATCAAAATAAGCAGTGGAACTCTTTGTGGTGTGGAGTAAATTTTATGTTAAACCTTAATATATCTCAAGGTTCTGTCTGTTCCTCTCCTGTGTTTTTCTCCTCAGGATAAGTGCAGATATTTGACTGGTGGTACATTTTTGTATGAACGTGACTTCATGTTCATGGAATGTTGACTGTAAACTGAAAAAAGAAAGTACTTTGATCAGTATCTAAACATACTTAAATTCATTTCACAGGAACTAAAAAAACAACTAAACCTTACTAGAAACAAACATAAAACCTTAAAATATGTGATTAAAGGTACTATTGAACTAGGTTATGCTAACCAGAGCCAAATTTAAACCCTGTACTGTAAACACAAATTTGATCGCAATCTTTATCTCAGTTGGAGAAATAAACTGAAGTGTGAAGAGAGGAACTGTTTCTGTGCTATTTTCTGCACACATTTAATTTCAGTGGCGGTTTGTCAGTAAAGGCATGTGTTAATTATGCTGCTTTTTTTGTCACATGTTTGCAGGCGTCTTTGTGAACATTTTAATCACCTATTTTAATCATCTAACACTGAGACCTTACATTGTAACAGAGACCCCAGTAGTTCTTACAAACACAAATGTGCCTCACACAGCTGTTCAGGCCCACAGTAATCCAAATTTTGTGAGTTCACATTGCACCTTTAACGACAAACCCTACAGTTGAAAGCTTTTTCTGACTCATCAGATCTGTCTTGTTTGTTCCAGGTATTCTATAGACCGCCGCACTGACATGGACCGCCTCTTCAATGTCCATCCAGGGAACGGGTCGGTCTTCCTTCTCAAACCCCTAGACAGAGAGGAGGCTGCGTGGCATAATATTTCAGTCATTGCCACTGAGATCAGTAAGTCTGGTAGGGGGCAGGACTATTTGTAGAGGTGACTTGATGTACTGCTGTGTAGAGTGTAGACTATATAATGAATAAAATGAAAATGCCATTTAAAAGCAATTCTAGTGGTCACTGTGGTTAGCCTACAGATCTGAGCATGAACTGATTTTATTGGACCTAATTTCTATAGAAATATTTTTTTAATTAAAATCATACCACTATATGTGTTCTGCAGATCACATTTTCTTTTCAAGTGTCACCCTTCATTGATGTGTGCAGGGGAACATATAGTGGATATTCCTCTCTCCTCCCTTTTACTCAGGCTTGAGTGTGAAATGAAAGCCTGATTGGTTTTCCTCCCTGAATTTAAACACGCTGTGAAAATTTCAGCACTCAATAATCCATCTGTCCGGCTATTGGCTTCAAAAACATGGTGCCTTAACAGATTTATTCCCTTGCAGAATAAATCTGTTAAGGCACAACAAGGCATCCAGAGCTCTTATCACTGCATGCCTAAGCTGCCGAACAGGACACGTTAAAAAAAAAAAAAAAAAAAAAAACATGGTTATTTATGGTACATGATCTTTTCTTTCATGTTAACTGTTATTAAGCTTTAATACTCGTGTGAACATATTACTGAGATAGTGTTTATCTACAGATAACCCTCGCCAGAGCAGTCAGGGGAGGGAACTGTCAGTGACACCTGAGACATTTGCGATGCTATGATTTCCAACATCTTGCTCCACATTTTCACTCATGCAAATGCTAACTGCTTTGTAAACTGGCCAGTGTACAGTAGTGAGAAGCCTGTTCGTAACTGGACAGTGCTTAATTTCTCATCATCAATAACTAAGCTTTTATAAAAAAAAAAAAAAAAGAAAGAAGACCCACAACATTTTTTCTGTTAATACTTTTTCCAGTTTCAGGTTTCATTAACATCAATTGACCTTCACTTTCTGCAAGCAGTTTTACTCAGGCTTGAGTGTGAAATGAAAGCCTGATTGGTTTTCCTCCTTGAATTTAAACACGCTGTGAAAATTTCAGCACTCAATAATCCATCTGTCCGGCTATTGGCTTCAAAAACATGGTTATTTATGGTACATGATCTTTTCTTTCATGTTAACTGTTATTAAGCTTTAATACTCGTGTGAACATATTACTGAGATAGTGTTTATCTACAGATAACCCTCGCCAGAGCAGTCAGGTACCCGTATACATCCGCCTGCTGGACATCAATGACAACGCTCCCACCTTTGCCACTGTTTATGAAACCTTCGTCTGTGAGAGAACCAAGGCTGGTCAGGTACTACATGTTTATTACTTCACATGCAATATATCGAAAGTGATATAATTCGATCACTTTTGGAAAAAAACCTGCAGATGCCCATGCTCACTTTCTGATTGGTTGTTATTAGTCATAGTTGACCACCAGCAGTGAAACCAAACCAGGGCTCTCAAGTCTCACACATTGAGTGTGACAGTCACTCTTTCAGTCTTTTGTCATGCACTCCCACCACACATTGTATTTCTCACACTGAAAAAAAATGTATAATATAAATTTCTCTGGCATGGCACTATCGCTATGGAAACGGCTGGAAACAAGCATGTCTCCCATGAGTCAAGCCTGTCACTTACCAGTCAATCAAAAAAAAGGAAAGGGGCAAGCTACACAATAGTCAATCAGAAGTCAATAACGCAACAACCAATGAAAAAAAGCATTGTTATCCCGGAACTGTCACGTGACCCCCATTCCTGCAACCCATCCAACCCGCCCCCCCAAAAGGCGGGGGGTGTCACTCTTGCATTCAAAACTTGAGAGTCCTGGAAAGTCTTGCAGTCGGTAAGCATTAGCAAAGATGCGGGTAGGTGAAAACTGGTTCATTAAAACTGGTTATCCCCATAACAAATCAAAGGGTTGTTCATAGAGTTGATCCAAAATAGACTCTGATAGAGCTGGGCCCTGTTTCAGGAAGCCGGTTCAGCTCGACTCTGAGTCAGTTACCATGGCAACATACTCTGTAAACCTAACCTGCTCGCTGGCAGGTTTTATCCAACTAACCCTGAGTTTGTCCTCTTTATCTGAGCCTGTGTGTGGACAGAAATCCGTGGCACACATGAAGTGTGCTTTTTTGGAAGACACGATTGATATGGAAGCACAAATACTGCGCAGGAATCTCCGTCGGGAGAAAATCATCAGACCCAGATTAGACGTTTTATCATTTCAACATGAATATTTATATGAACGTTACCGTTTTCAGCACCGTCAATCATTTATCTCAACAACATTCTCAGCCCTCACATCAGCACATGCTTTGTATCGTCTTTTTGCAAATGGCAACACAAACTGACGCACAAACATTGATTGGAATTGAAACGTGTCAGCTTCATGGCTGCGACGCAGCGCAGACGCAACGCACGCGCATCTGGTGGGATGTCGGGTTACGGTCGGGGGGGGGGTCAAAGAGGGAGATGCAGCTTTAAACAGTTGCATCAGCAGAATTAAACCAAGATTCATAACTTTTCAATCGGACCATTCATTAGTCTGTGTAACGATGCACTCACATCTTTTAAATCAAAACCGATTTTCAGATTCAAACAGACAATAGTAAATAGTGACAGTGTTAAACAGTGACAGTGTTGGGACAGCTGAAACACTGACAGGCTGATTGCAGCCACTCACTGCTGTTCAGGACAGACTAAACAAACACAGCCTACCTGTTTGTACTATATTTTTATATTTCATCTTTTGTTGCTGCTAAGTACGTTTTGTACCTGTTGGACAGCACCTGTGTTCACAAACACATAAATAGAATATAAATGTTGAACATGTGAAACACTCGCGATATATTTTTTTATTAATTCAATCTTCTGCCATACCACCTCACGATCCTTTACAGCAGCTGAGCAGAGACTGTGCTGCTCTTTTTTTTTTTAAATATGTGTTCGTATTCGGTGTAGCAGTGCATAAGAACGTCCAACTCCACCCGGAAGAAATAGGACGTGCGGGGTTTGTTTTCACGTGTTGCCATTGTGAATCGCGTTATCTTTGTTCTATTCATGAGGGCTTTTTACCTCCGCGTGCGCGAGCTTAACTCAGATTCAAAGCAACTCCGAGTTGATTGACCTAACTCTTATCACCTGTTCTGAAACCGAAAACTCTGTGTTGGACAGCTCAGAGTTGGTCAACCCTGAGTTTAGATTTTAACTCAGAGTTTGTTAACCCTCCTTTCTGAAACAGGGCCC
>JAFBJQ010003028.1:43488-65202 GCA_016785345.1 Trinectes maculatus
GGGGGTCAAAGAGGGAGATGCAGCTTTAAACAGTTGCATCAGCAGAATTAAACCAAGATTCATAACTTTTCAGTCGGACCATTCATTAGTCTGTGTAACGATGCACTCACATCTTTTAAATCAAAACCGATTTTCAGATTCAAACAGACAATAGGAAATAGTGACAGTGTTAAACAGTGACAGTGTTAAACAGTGACAGTGTTGGGACAGCTGAAACACTGACATGCTGAATGCAGCAACTCACTGCTGTTCAGGACAGACTAAACAAACACAGCCTACCTGTTTGTACTATATTTTTATATTTCATCTTTTGTTGCTGCTAAGTACGTTTTGTACCTGTTGGACAGCACCTGTGTTCACAAACACATAAATAGAATATAAATGTTGAACATGTGAAACACTCGCGATATATTTTTTTATTAATTCAATATTCTGCCATACCACCTCACGATCCTTTACAGCAGCTGAGCAGCGACTGTGCTGCTCTTTTTTTGAATATGTGTTCATATTCGGTGTAGCGGTGCATAAGAACGTCCAACTCCACCCGGAAGAAATAGGACGTGCGGGGTTTGTTTTCACGTGTTGCCATGGTGAATCGCGTTATCTTTGTTTCATTCATGAGGGCTTTTCACCTCCGCGTGCGCGACCTTAACTCAGAGTCAAAGCAACTCCGAGCTGATTGACCTAACTCTTATCCCCTGTTCTGAAACCGAAAACTCTGAGTTGGACAGCTCAGGGTTGGTCAACCCTGAGTTTAGATTTTAACTCAGAGTTTGTTAACCCTCCTTTCTGAAACAGGGCCCTGCAGTAGACTACACACTATCAGGAGCTGCCTGCTCCTGATGGTCTGTGTATCTTGTGACAAACAGTTTGTCAGGATTAGTCTGGGCAGATTCCAAAAATGCAGGGAGGGTTTGAGGTTAACAAAAATAAATTTATTCACTGTCCAAGAAACAAAAAGAACGACTCTACGTCCTCAAACAGTAGAGCGAGCAAAAGACAAAGACACAATGGCACTAAAACGAGGAGGCAGAGCTGGTCCTGGTAGCAGCTGACAAGACTGGAGACTGTAGAGAACAACAAAAGAACATAAGGACCACGCAGAAAGGTAACGCAGCTCAAAACTAGGAAGGGCTTGAATACCGTCTGTAACGGAATAATCCAGCGCTGAAGTGAAGTCCATACGCTGCTTAAGAAGCAGACTGATCACCAAATTGAGAACAGGTGAGTCTCATCAGCTGCTCCCATGAGAGACCGGCTCCGCCTCCAGCCACAACACACGCCCTGAAGATTGACACCAGAAAGGAGGGGGAAAGAAAACAACAAAAACACCCACCAAGAGCCAAAACCAAAAACAACACAGGGCAGAAAAAGTGCAGAAACATAACACAGTCATGACAATTACAAAGAAAGCAGCTATTTCATTCCATCCTGTTTGAAACACAGGTTATTTTCTCAGCCGTCAACTGATTAATGTTAGTGCGGCTGCTGAGGATGTGTGGGAAGACTGCTAATTACTGCTTCACCTGAGTCAGCAGGGGCTCACTGTGGGATAAATGACAGGCTGGCACAGAACTGTAAAATAAAGAAGAGAGAAAGATTAGATTTTAAATTAACATAGTAATAAATCCAAACATCTTAAAGGAACTAAATACAGGCTATGTCTCTCTAAAGTCTAAGAAATTCACTCTTCTGTCATAGCAAGCATCATCTACATGCAGTAGCAGTAGCGGGAAAGAGCAAATGAACCCTTTGGAATGATTTTCTGCATTCATTTATGATAAAAATGTCAGCTGATCTTTATCTAAGTCCCAAATAATGACAAACACAATGTGCCTAAGATATCAACACACAAACAGTTATAATCCTTTGTGTTTTTAATTGTACATCTGTATGTAAATATCTGTACTTGTGTCCACACATTTTCTCTGTGCAGTAAGTTAACAACAACAGTAAGATAAAAAGAACTTTCACTATGCATGCTTATAAAGTCATTGAGACAATACAGATAATCTGTTTACAACTAAAAGTCGAAATGAGCCTGCATGTTGACACATAAGATTTTGACAAAGCAATGTGATGATGTCATTTAAACAGATCTGAGCAGTGAGTACATATTTATTATGACAAATGAGTGACAGATGTTTGAAAAAATTACAGGACTATAGCCAGAATTGTGTATTTGTTTTGTATGCATGTCTAAAATCATTTTATTGATAATACAAGAATCAGCTTACGATATTTACTGTTGAATATATATTCTACGAAACACAAAATGCGAAACATGAGGTCAGTGGTAAATTGTGATGAAAATTATTGTCTATATAAGTGGACTGGGTTCCAGGCTCCTCATAAACATCAAATTACAAACATTACAGACATGTTGTGGTAAACTGTTGTTTCTCCCTGATTCATAATGGGACTTTACAGTGACATGACATCAATGTGTAACGTGAACTTGAAAGCCTCCATCACAGAATTTGTGATGGCTTAATAGACTGTTCATAGCAGGTGGTGCTGGAGTTGTTCTGCAGTGATGCTTTTATGAGTCACTTATGGGACTTGTCAAGTCCAAGAGGCTAAACTGAGCAGTTAATCCCCTTTATGAACAGGAGAACACAGCATTCAAATAGAATCAGCTAATGCTACCACACTGGCCTCTGTACTGGGTTTGCTGAATGTAAGACAACATGTCTGATTTTACATCTCAGTGGTTTGGTTCTAACCCTAATCCAAATTAACCACTTACAATACTGGCACAAAGTAGATGATGTTTGTTATCTTTTTACAGTACAATTACAAATGGCTTTGTGTTTATCAGACCTGTTTTATCAACAAATACAGATGTTATGCATCTTAAATCACGTAACAATCAGTAGGATAAAAACAGACTAGGAACAGGTTAAATATAAAACAGCAAAACACAATTGCAATGCTGATTCTTTCATCTGTCCATCATTACTGATCATCAGTATTTTCTCACCAAATATCCTCTGCTGCGTCCCCCTGGTTCTGGATTTGTTTCTCCTATGCACAGTCATCAGCAGTGAAATTAGAGGTACATACAGCGTAATCAGCACTGTTTATTTCATTCTGACAGCCAAAACAAAGCAACATCAGCTTTGCTGTATTGCTGTAGTGTTTTGTGTGCATTGGAGAGTATAAATCCAACATAAGCACATCTACTTTCACATCTGTTTTGGTCACAAAGCAGACTAGAGTGGAGACCAAAAAGAAGGGAAAACACATCCAGGTGTTTAACTGGTAAATGCGCCATCATGTTGTCCTTAATAAGGTGTTGAAAACAATGCATGGCATTGATAACCAGATATTCACTCAGCTCTAATTAGCTCATTATTAAAATCAAAGTAAATCCATTTCTACTGTAGGTGTCTAGTGTAGGGGGGTCCCAATTCCCTTTTCCCACGACTGAATCCATTCCTGTCAGTTTTTGATGATTCAAACTAATTCTCCAGCCAAAACCTACTTTTAGTGTATAAAGTTCTGACTCTGTGCAGCATTGGAAGCAAGCTGGTAAACAGTGTAGTGTGCTTCTTCACAGAGAGCGAGAGCTGTGTTTAGCTGAAATTTAAGCAGCTGTAACATATTGACACCTTTACAGTATGGGGTATCCAGTAATAGACAATTTTCTAACTAATGCTCCGTTATAAATACTGTACTATATTCTGCATCTGCAGATAGATATACACAAACAACAAAAAAAATTGTACTGATTAGTAAAATTGTTATACAGTACAGTACACTACAGCAGCAGAGAAACTTGTTTAACTGGGACAAGGTACAGTAAACAAAAACATGATATAAATGCCAGTAAAATATTAGATATTTACATTAGAAAATTAACCTGAAATATGCATTTAGTTGAAAGTCATAAGCAAGTGTATATTATAAGTTGCAATTGATAGTCCAGTTGTTAACATATTTTTCTTGCATATTGGGCACAAACAAATAAGACAGGTTAAGCTGATAATATCTAAGCTTTTTTATCAGTAACTTTACATCACAGCAGTGTGAACTGTCATTGTGAAAGAAATCTCTAACCCTGTCTGGCTTCTCTGTCTCACTGCCTGACTGCTCTCATTGCACTTAACTCCGTTGCGATATTCATTGTGATAAATATTTGTGTCTCTGACAGCGGATCCAGACAGTAAGTGCCATTGATGCCGATGAGCCATCAACGGGACACAAGTTCTTTTTTAGCCTGGCTCCTGAGAGGACGCAGCGCAGCAACTTCACGGTCCGAGACAATGGAGGTAGATAACACATGGCCAGACATATACATACTTATTACGTAAACCTGATAATGATAAATCTGCATTGAATTCATTCATTCATTATTGAATCGGCATTTATTAGGAGTATTTAATCTAATGTTAACTGATTCTCGTCACATGGGATAGAAATCACCGGGGGATCTTTCTGTGTGGAGTTTGCATGTTCTCCCCATGTCTGTGTGGGTTCTCTCCGGGTACTCCAGCTTCCTCCCACCGCCCAAAAACATGCACTATGGGGTTAAGTTAATTGGTCACTCTAAATTGTCCCCAGATGTGAATGTGAGTGTGAATGGCTGTTTGTCTGTATAGATATTCTATATGTTGGCCCTGCGATAGGCTGGCGACCTGTCCAGGGTGTACCCTGCCTCTCGCCTGATGTCAGCTGGGATCGGCTCCAGCTCCACCCGCGACCCTGAAAAGGATTAAGCGATAGAAAATGAATGAATGTTTGCCATACATCTCTCTCAAGACAGCAGATGTCAGTTTTCTGCATGAGATCACTATACAGTGAACCCTCATTTATCGCGGGGGTTCCGTTCCAAAAAGAACCCGTGATAGGCGAAATCGGCGAAGTAGTCAGCTTTATTTTTTACAATTATTAGACAGTACTATAGAACAAAACCAAAGATCAAAACCTGTTTTCAGGCCCAAGCATTTGTTTAAGAAATAAAAATAGAAGCGTTTTCTAACAAATAACTATGATAGTTTTTAGAAATACTGTAAAATAATCATTTTAATAATCAACCTACGCGGTTGGACACATTGTGACTGACGCGTATTTCACAGTTCCTCTGACTGTGCCTATTCGTGCTGACTCCATTCTGTACTGGACAGAGACGAGGCACGGAGGAGATTGATTGACATTGGCCTACAGTCCCTTAGCCAATCAGGACACAGAGCACAATGCGCGTGCATGCACTGTAAAAAAAAAAGCATAACAAACTGCACTAAAAAAATCGGTGAAACAGCGAAGCTGCAAAAGGTGAACCGCGTTATAGCGAGGGTTCACTGTACCTGATTACCACAGACAGTACTAAATACTGTCACTTGCAGTCATTCATAAATCTTAGACCCACTGTGTCCTGATAGAATATAAACCATTTTAATAATAAAATAAGTGATTATGTTATTCCAATTTTTATTGACAATGCTGCTCTCTGACTGTGTCAGAGAGATTGTGCACTGCAGGTATACTGCAGTAATCTTCTAAAAATGTTTTGTTTTTTTTCTGACTCAGACAACACTGCCAGTATCCTGACACGTCGAGCAAGCTATAGCCGCCTTCACCAGAGCATCTACCTGGTTCCCGTGGTGATCACTGATGGCGACTACCCCATGCAGAGCAGCACTGGGACTCTCACTGTGAGAGTGTGCACCTGCGACCGAGAAGGCAACATGGAGCTGTGTAATCCTGAGGCCCTGAGCAGCTCTCCTGGCCTCAGCACTGGAGCACTCATCGCCATCCTCCTGTGTGCCATCATACTACTGAGTGAGTATGGCAAAATGTGTTCAGTTACGGTAAATAAATGTTCTGACAGACCAAAATATGAAACAAAAACATGGACAGCAGAGTAAGATGGGTCTTGATTTGTTTAGCGATATGTCAGCATGTAGAAATTAAGGTTACATTACGTTACATGTTAAGGCATAAAAACCTGAATTAGCAGCACAGAGGGTACTGAATAAATGTAAATGATATGAGTCGCAAACGATAGAGTAGCAAAAACGCATTGATGCCAGTCCTGATTGTATTTATGTTTGAATTGGTAAATGAGTCAGAGAAAGAAGTTTGGGGGAAAAAAGACTATTATTTCACTTTTTCAACAAATTCAAAAGTAGGAATTTAAAAAATTCTCTTGAAATTCCAGAAATTCCAGCTGACCCTGAACTATATTACTGCAGCCGCACAAATCAGATAAACAATTGGAACAGCCATCATCTCCTTCTTAGTTTATAGGTGACATTGTTAATAAAGAGAATAAAAAGTAAAGCCAGTGGCCTGGATAGAAATGAGCAATACACATTTATCAACACAGTGTAAAGAACTTTAACGATAGATGTGAAATAAAATGTGTGTGTGCACACATTTTATTTCACATCTTTCATTAAATGTGTGAACACAGCATACTTTATCTCATTTCTGATAGTGCTTGCACCTTTTGTACAACGTCATTAAGACAAGCAGCCACTTGCACTTTTTCATTTGCTGTAATGGAAATCAATGTTGGTTTCGAGCTTCAGTTGGCTGCTGCTCATCAGAATCAAACCCTGTATGGAAATGAGTGCATCTCATCTGCCACCACTTCCCCACTTATACTCTTATTCATGCAGTGGTCACAGTCCACTGGGCTGCTGGGAAAATGAATACATATTTATGTTTCTGAAGGTCCACTCATTGCTGACACTCACACACACAAACACACACACAGAAAAAGAGGGAAGGATGGCAGTGCTGAAATGCAGTTGCACTTACAAGTAAAGTGCAGAGTCCAAAGTTGCAGTTAGAGACAGTATAACACAGCACAAGGCAATATGATGTGACACATTCCTGTACCACTGAATACAACACAATACAGAAAGAGAACATGAAATACTCCAGCTGCAGATACTGATGTGAAATGGCACATTTCAACCCAAAAGAAAACAATATGTACATTATAGAACAATACAATTGGATACAAAATGGTACAATTTACTGTACTATGCTAACATACAATACTGTACAATAGATACTGCAACTATAATACTTTAGGGTATGAGTTTTTCGATGCATTTATTTGTGACCCTACAAGACATGGGTATGACACAAAACCATGTTACAACCATAATACAATATGACACGATGGTATAATGTAAAACACAAAACAATAAAAACACTGGCACCACAGCAAACACTTGAATATGGCACGGCACTACATACAGCAGACAATATAAAATATGATATTTCACGAAAATATGAAACATGATTCCACAGAAAATGTATTGGTACAATACAATACAACATACAATATAATCAGGTAGGATACAATATAATAAAATTAGAAATACCATACAATACACAAAACATTGTCATTTTTAGGCAATATCAAGTAAATATCAAATATCTAATATTTTATAAATACAATATTATTATTACAACCATTATAAATATTATAAAATTCTTTATTTAACATTTTAAATATAAAATAAATATCAAAAAGCAAGTGAACATGTCACCTCTCATCCAAAAGACTTATTCAGTTCTAGGAATGTGTTCAGAACAAGTCCAGTGCATGAAAGAAATCTCACTGTGTGGTAATAATAAACATTTTAATAATAATGTCTCTCTCTCTCTCTCTCTACCAAGTAAATCATGCACAGTATCTTCAAATCTGTGTATAATTTTAGGTTTCTGATGTACACTCGTTCATATTGCTGCAATGCTCTTATGCTTCCTTGCCAGCACCACATGCTGTAGTCTGTACTGCCGCTCTATTGGTTATGATGCACCCTCACACTAAATCTTGCTGTTATATTTTATCTGTTGTGTTTACAGTTTGGATCTGGAGATTAAAAGATTGTTTGTAGCAGGTTTTTGTTGAACAAGCTAGGAGCATAATGCTGAGCCTCTCTTGGACAAACAGTACCTGCTTTTACATTCTAATACAGGGGGTCCTCGAGTTATGAGTTACGTTGTTTTCGTGGTTACGACACATCTCCCGTGAACTTCCTTGTTTCGGCTTAAGCAGTTTGCCCCATAATTATGTACAGACTTCACACGGGAACTAGTTGGTGAGCGCTCTCTCTGTGAAATGGCCGGCCGGCCGACATCTAGCGGCACAACGTATGCACAATGGCGCAATGAATGTATGTTCCGACTTGCATCGAAATTCAGTTGCGACACATTCTCAGGAACGGATCTCCGACGTAACTCGAGGACCCCCTGTATATTATTATTATTATTATTATTATTATTATTAACAGACATTTAATTCTTTACACAGAGTGAACTGAAAGAAAACAATTTGAACTTGAGGTGGCTGTCTATCATTATATTCATAATAATACAAATAAAACAAAGCTGCTAAAACTAGGCCGTAGAAAGAAATAAAAATAATGTTTGACTATCTGTGCTCAGCTGTGATGTTTCTCTAACCCTGCACTTTTCGCTGTCCTCTCCTGCAGTGATCGTGGTTCTGTTCACGGCATTAAAGCATCAGAGGAAGCAGGAACCCCTCATCATCTCCAAGGAGGATGTCCGTGACAACGTGGTGAGCTACAATGATGAAGGCGGTGGAGAGGAGGACACCCAGGCTTTTGACATTGGAGCACTGCGACATCCGGACACCGCCGCCTCCACCTTGGAGGACTCTGCCAAACAGAGGCGTGACATCATCCCCAGTGACACTCTGCTCTACCCACCACACCGCCGGCCTGCCCCCACTGCCCCTGGCCTCATCATACCACCGGTCAGCTTGGCATCGAGAGATAATGGGGATGTACGTGAATTTATCAACCAGAGAGTCCTGGAAAATGACTGTAATCCAACAGCACCCCCTTATGACTCGCTGGCCACCTATGCCTATGAGGGTGCTGGTTCAGTGGCTGAGTCACTGAGCTCACTGGGTTCAGCTTCATCTGGTTCTGAGCAGGACTACCACTATCTGAGTGACTGGGGGCCCAGGTTCAGGAAACTAGCAGACCTCTATGGTGCTGAGGACAGTGACTTCTCCTAACAAAGATACCAGAGAAACAAACACATACACCACACACACACACACACAAACACGGGCATGCACGCACACGTGCGCGCACACACACACACACTGCCATGTCAAAAACAGCTTCAGTAACATTACGAGCAACACAGGGCCGAGAACAAACACATGAAACACCACATGAAAGACAAACTGATGTGCTAGCAAACATTTCCAATTAACAGGATTATTAAGAACACCACCTGATAATGGACCTGCCTTTGCTGTATATGGACCTGACCAAATCTTTTTCACAAAGAGACTTCTGTCCTATTTCCCCTTTTGAGGAATGGTATTGTAAATCAACCCGCACAGTGGTGGAGCCAAAGATGTTCAGTTTCACCAGTGTGGACCTCTTGAAAGACTCGAATTAGATTAAAAATCCAAATGGGACTGTATTTTGCATTGAGAATAGGACTTTCAGGTTTTGCTTTAATCTGTCCTGGGTGACTGAATGACCATTTCATAGAGTGTTTTCCTGGGTGAATGGAGTGTCTGGAACCAGGTCAGTCAACAAAACCCGTATGTAGATATTTCAGGACTGCACTACACACTCTGCTGCAGGTCTGAGTGTGAAGAGGATGCTTTTATTTTCTTTTTCGACTAAGTGCCCTTTTGCTGCCCTTCGAGTTGAACTGTGGATGCCTGTACGATGGCTGACAATGAAGGGTACTAATGACTTTTACACTATTGTTTTTTGTCGTTCTTGCTGTCTTGTACAAAATGACCATTCCAGATGAGTTTTCTGAAGGATCCTCACTGGACAAATCGCCTTTCTCGGGACACAGAGTAAAAGACAACTCTTTTTTTTTTAAATGCACTGATTTCTTTATGTAAATGCAGGTTTTATTTTGTTTTGTTTCTTGTTCTGCACACAAGAAGAAGACTTGCATTTACCATATTATTTGCAGATTTATGTTTTGGTTAAGTGTATATTGTGTCCGAGCTGTGGTTAAACTGAGTCATTCTGAATGCTGAATTAATCATTAACATTAGTGACTACAGTAACCCTCCACAGAACTATAGCCAGCTCCTCATTTCTTACTTTATAGAGTGCTTTGGTGTATTTCAGCTCATTGTCTTACTTTTCAGGCCAACAGCTGCACTGTGCTGGTTCTGCCAGTCCAAATCTGATCCACCCCATCAACCCAGTGAACATGTATAAGTAGTGATGGGCTGTCATTGGTAAGTGGAGACAGAGTTTAGACGAGTGAACAGTTTAATGTTTCCATCAAAAACATGATTTCATACAAGTGCATTTCTGTGTTGGTCTGGAGTAGAGTGTCTTTCAGTGACTGGTAACCTCATATTATTTCCTGCTCACACCAGTGTTCATCCTCAGCCTTGCAGACATGGCCACATTTCACTCATTTCACTATTGTTTGGACGAGGCAAAAGAAACTACGTTACTACATTTTTAATCAGCTAAACCTTGTGCCTCATTTAGACCCATAGTGGATTCATCGTTTGGATTGATGCGCTAATTACTGAAGCAAAATGTTAAAAATCATACAAGTCAACCACAAATTTAACAAGGCAGCGGTGGAAACATTGAGGTCTGGATCATTTCATTTAATTGCAGTGTTTTTATTGTGTTTGGGCTGTTCCAGTAAAAGCAGCAGTTTGTTCCAGTGTGTTGTGACTGTGGTCGGCTCAGAAAGCTTAACACAAAAAAATGCCCACATAGTTTTCTTTATATTACAGTTCTTTCTTTTTTGTACCAAATATTTATAGGACATGATGATAATCCTGGAGGTGGAAAAAAATCAAAACAAACTCCAGTGTCAGTGTTTTTTAATGTCATTTTGGAGGTGTGAAACTTGCTGTAGGCAGTCTACTGTCTGTATATGATGTATTATCAAGTTGTTGAATTTCATCAAAATAAACTTTTACAGTTAAAATGTTTTTGTTTTTTTTTAGTGAGACGAACAGGCACAAGAAAACCACCATCCTCTGTCAGGTTTTGCTGCTACTCCAGATAATTTCATTCATCCCCCATAATGCATTTGTTTACATCATCAAAGTGAAGCAAGGACCAACATGTAACAGCCACTACACTAAATATGAGGATTCACTGGTTTCCACCGGATTTATTTTATCTTTACCCAACAACGACAGAGCACAACAATCCTCACTGCCATCATTAAACCTTCATGGATGCTGCTTCCCTTTATTGTAATCCCCCTTTTCAAGTGTTTCCACACATGTCTTTTACTTTTTAATCAACCAGCTCTCTGTTGTTGCTGACATCTTATTCCAAACTCCAGTACGGGCCTACACAGTTCAACCCTACACCCAAGCCAAACCATCGCACTCCTTTGGCCCTGCTGATCAAGCAGATCAGTCCCAGTTATTGTTCCTGTCATTGACAGCATTGCTGTCTGCTGCTGCATAATGTCAAAGTATTTTCTTATCCAACATACAAAGATGAGTGAGTGTTACTCTGTCACAGAGAGGGGGTCAGGAGCAGAACTCTTTCTCTCTCTCTTCCCTCTCTGTCTGTCTCTCTCTCTCTGACTCGCTCGCTCTCTGCATCTCTCAGGCTCTGCCTCCATCACAGCTGCACCTGCTCATCAGTACATATCAGTGGCAAAATATGTGTGTAGATCTTGCAGAATAAGACCCACTCAAAATTTCTTTGAAAAAGTTTTGAGTTCTCTAGTGATTTTTGCCAACGTAACAACCAGTCTGACACTGCTCTCATGAGTACACACATGCAGATGAATTGAGAAATGTGTGACCATTCATTCTTCAACACACTGATATAAAGAGCTGTGTGGCTTTACTGGGATGCTGTGCTGTGCACGTATTTATAACCCACTGTGCAACATTTTACCTTTTCACTGGCAAAGTGGCAAAGTACAATAGCAGAGAAAACTCGGGTTAGGACACATCATGGGCCAAACAGGCACAAGGAGCGTTTTCCCTAAATAATGTAGCTCAGGCTCGTCTTATGTGATAAAGAGCCTGCAGAGTGCAGGATGTTGAGTTGAGGTCTCTGTGGGGAGCAGGCCATCTGCCTCTGTTTAAGACTCGGCCTGTGTTTGACTCCCTGTCCTGCTGCAGGATGAATAGGTGTGGGACTGAGCATTTGGCTCCCTGATGGGACTGATGGTGGACAAGAAACCTTCCCTCAGATTCTAGTTGAGTACTGCTTGTGACTTACAGCTCTTTTCATCTGGCAACTCTGATGTAAAATGATGTAATAGACTGGGTTATCTATAAACGATGCAAAGCAGCCTGCCTCATTTGTTTTTAACGTTGATGTCATCAGCGCATGATTTTTGTCGGAAATAATGAAAACATCTTCAAATGATCATATATACTGTATGTGCTGCATTTAATTTACTTTCCTCTGATCACAGTGTGAGTCACAATGAGATCAGTGTGGTTCAATCATGGTTCAGAACTGACTGGACTGTATTTGTTTGGCAGAGACGAGTCACGTTTACCTAATCACACATCACACTACACTGAGTCACTGCTGACACAGTCATCAGGGCCAGCCCCTCTACGTATAGATATGTATTGTACAGATAGCATATCAGATGGCTGTAGAGTGATACAATGATGTACCTTTTTCTGTGCTTTAAGCCGCTGGTTAAAGTGAACTCTTCTCCTAGTGTTACCAGTCCACAGTAAGTGTTGGAGAAGAAAACCACAGTCCCTTGTAATTATAATATAATGCATACATGTTCTTATATATGCAGATAATTCTCCATGAATCAAGAACCTATATCAAGACAAATCATTTGACTAAGATATGTGTGTTGGTCCCTGTAAATAATAATATAATAATAATAATAATAATAATATCACAATATAATATAATAATATAATAATAATAATAATAATCCCTTGTTTACATTTTAAGTAAATTTGTAACGAGAGGAAGATATGAGAGTACTGTGATTGCATGTGTGTGTGTGTGTGTGTGTGTGTGTGTGTGTGTGTGTGTGTGTGTGTGTGTGTGTGTGTGTGTGTGTGTGTGTGTGTGCGTGTTCGTGTCCTTGTTTAGTCTTATGTGACACGAACATGCTGAACAGCATTGGGGCACAGTCGATGGATCATGAAGCAGTTATGAGGTCATGAGCGTGTGACAGACTCCCAGGCGGAGTGAAGCTGATGGTCGGGCAGAGGGATGTCTCCAGCGCTCAGTGAAAAGTATGGAGGACCTCAGAGAGGAAGTGGCCATGATGTTTGTGCATCCTCCACGTCAGTTAGCGGACAGTTAGGCTGACAGGTAAAGAGGTCCGGGAGAGCGTTAATGAATACCACAGGGAGATCAAATCCGGGCCCTGTCAAGCGGCTTAGTGAGACAAGCCGCTCCTCTGGTGAGCGATGAGACTAAAAGTAAAGAGACCTGAGCCCTGAGGTTGTGTTACATTGCCATAAACAGGGTGTGGGTCAGCATGATAGACAAAGTCTGAAACTTGTGTCATATCAGAGCAGTGTGGACAAAACAGCAGAGATGCAGAGTCAGCATCTCTGCTCTCATCAAGCACACAAACAGAGATTAGACCAAAACTAAACAGCAGACAAACAACAGACAATGAACACTGCACAAACATTTAGCAGCTCAAGATTGGTAGAGACCAAACATAGAGTTCAAAGGAGAATCAATACTGCTCAGGAGGACATAAACACAGCCCCGAATGAAAGATAATGTTTCTTTTTGAAGACCAGTGAAAATATACATTTATTATGTCTATGTTGTATTTACAACTATTTTACTCTGCTCTCAAAAAATCAATTCTTATGACGTGGCCATTTTTAGTGTCTTCTTCATAGCTTTTCTCTACTGCCCCCCGGTGTCCAATAAAATCAGTTCATTCAGCATATACAAAAACTTATTTTGATCTGAACAAAACTGTCTGAATCAGAAATGAAGAAGTGAAGAAGAAGTGATGCATAATTTCCAGCTTTGACAGGCATGGAGACAGGGCAGAATCAATTTTATATTTCCCAATGCCTTGTTGTCTATTCAACACAAGGTGCTTTTGACTTTTATACTATTAAATCAGTAGGTATTGAGGAAAGCTACCAGGAAACACATTTATCATGGCCTTTGATGAATGCATTGGCAGAGCTACCTAAATTAAATAAAGTCTTTGTTTGCAGTCGGTAAATATGTTCTCCTCATCCAGTCTGTGGTCGTCGAAGATCTGTGATAGCCTGTTGTCTGGTTAGGAGGTCTGCTCTCTCATCCACCGGCTAAACACATTAACACATTAACACATCCGATGTGCTGTGTTCACATCTGCTCTGGTGTAGCCACATAGAAAATGAACTCTGATCAGCCAGGCCTGAAACGGCCGAGAAGCTGAGATACGTCCAAAAGCACAGGTTTCTCTGAGGCTGTCTGACACCATCCAAACCAGCCCTGTATTGATTTGTGGTATCACCTTTCATGCTTCACCTGATATTTGTGAGGTAGGACACACAGATCACACAAACACTGTGCACCCTTATCCTCTCTCTCTCTTTAAAAGCTGCCTTAAGAAAACACATGTAACTGAGGAACACAAAATCTACAGACATATCTCTGCAGGAAATATTAAAAAACATTTCTGTACACTCACAAAAACATAGCTTCTGCTATGTATACATGTGCAAGCCCAACATCTGCACTATACCAAGCGGCCCATAGGTGCTTCTCAATAAATTAGAATAAGGTGGTAAAGTTCATTCAAAACAGTAATTCAATACTCATATAATCGTAGATTCATTATACACATAGTGAGAGATACAGAATTTGGGGTTTTCATGAGCTGTACCACATAATTGTCAAAATTATAACAAATAAAGGTTTGAAATATTGTGTAATGAATCTATGATATATGAGAGTTTCACTTTTTTGAATTGAATTACAGTAACAAAATCAAAAACACAACTGGATGTTGCACTGCTGTGTCCATGACAAACGTTTCACCTGAAACTTTAATGGCGATATTTACAGATTTCTGCATGGTACATGTTTCATTTATTCATAAAGCAGAGATGACAGTGCATCCTGCATTCATTTTGTCATCTATTCAGCCCACTGAGTGTTAGCAGCCTGGGGCTCAGTGTTTAGACCAGTAAGTTGTTGAACATTGTTACAGTGTGATTTGGCTTGATGTCTTGCATACAGTGACTCATCTTAGCAGCAATGGTATTTAATGTGTTGTCGTGTTTGTCACTCTGGACTGGCACACACACAATAAGCCCCTTGCAACCTGTCATATGTTTGCCTGCGATGTCACTTGTCAATCAATCAATCAAATTTTATTTGTATAGCCCATATTCACAAATTGCAATTTGCCTCATAGGGCTTTAACAGAGAGAACAGGGTGTGACATCCTCTGACCTCTGACCTACACCCTCAACAAGGGTGAGGAAAGACTGACAAAAAAAAAATTTTTGACAGGGGAAAAAAACGCAGAAACCTCCAGAAGACACTAATGTGAGGGATCCCACTCCCAGGGATGGACAGAAGTGCAATGGATGCCACATGTACACAACACATCAACAAAATGAGAGAGAGAGAGAGAGAGAGAGCTCAGGCACTGTATGACTGGTTGTTAGCGTAATTATACAAGTAGACTAATATAATATAATGTTTGTAATAGTGCATTGAGTGCGGTGCTGAATCCAGGTCCTGCAGCTCCAGAGCATGTTCTACGATCAGCTGCCACCACAGTCGATGGTCCATAGAAGTGGCTGCACCTGGTACTGGAACAGTGGAGCACAAAGACTCCGGAGAAGAGGGTGAATTAGTAAAGTGCATTAATAAGACACAGATATAATGATATGATGTAGATGGAAGGAGGGAAAGCAGACAGAGGAAGAGAAGGATAAGGTCTAAATGTCCCCCGACAGTCAAGGCCTATGGCAGCTTAACTAAGAGCTGATCAAAGATGGACCTCGACCAGCCCTAACTATAAGCTTTGTCAAAGAGGAACGTTTTAAGTCTGCTGTTAAATACTGTGAGGGTTTCTGCCTCCCTGACTGAAGCTGGGAGATGATTCCACAGCAGAGGAGCCTGATAGCTGAAGCTGTCACAATACACACAGGTCAACTATGGAGTTCCTCAAGGCTCTGTGCTTGGCCCATTGTTATTTATGTTATACATGCTGCCATTAGGAAACAATATTAGAAAACACTCTTTAAATTTCCATTTTTATTTATTTCAATGAAACCACATGAAAAAATGTTTTAATTAAAATCAATAATCCATCAAATGAATCAAATTAACCGAGTAAATATGTCATGAAATGTGTCATATTGGTGATCGCGGACAGACACTGAACCAGAGCCTAGATTTTCTTATTTAAATGAAGAATACGTCTTGGTATGTTTCACTGACTGGAGGCGTCAGCACAAACACAGCTCTGGCATAAAAAGAGTGATTAAGCAAAGGACTCAATTGAAATCATTCCCTTTGAACTTCAATGGCTAGTGTTATTTTGCAAGGTAAAACTGATTCAGCAACTTCCAAACTGATGCCACTCTATTCACTTCCACACTAATGTACTCGGCAAAGCTTAATATAGTCCTGCTTTCACGCTTTTGATCATAGGGAAAAAACAATTTATACTTTTTCATCAAGAGACAGGGTGAAATGAAAGCAGAAAGCAGTGTGTGTAGAGAGAGCAGGACAGAGAGGGATCGGAAACACAAACAGAAAACATATGACAAAAATGTTTCATCAAAGGGATCCATCGTCCTCAGCACACACCACACACACTCATTCATATATGAATTATATGCCATTCCTAAATGCAACGTAGCAGCTAAACACCCTTTATTCTAGTCCACAGATTAAACATTAGCTTGAGGCCCAGAAACATGTACTGTATATAGATCTCTCGAGATACACATTGCTGGAGGAGCTTTAATTGTACACTCATGAATCATTACCATTCATTTAAGATATTTTGAAACAGAGAGAAAATTAAGCTTATCTAAGAGCAGACCTGGGCAAATTACGGCCCGCGGGCCACATCCGGCCCTTTCTACGTCTCTGTCCGGCCCGCGTGAGGCCAATCATAAATTACAACATAAATTAAACAAATATCTGTGTCATGCTTACAATACAACTGTGCTGCTTTTATTTTGAAATTTAATTTTGAAAAGCGTTTACATTTACATTTGTATTACTTCCGTATCGACGTATGTGCGTGCGTGTGTTGTGAGTGAAGGTGAACAGTGATAAGTGACGCTAGCCAGGTTACCCTCAAAAGTTGGTAACGAATGCCATGTGGACACATGGACTGCCAAGTATTTCTTTCTCAGAAAGGAAAGGTAAAGCTTAATCTGAAGAACAGAGCGTCCGACTTTTTTTTTTTTTTTTTTAAATATGTCCTGTCCGACTTTGACTGTTTTTGTCTGGCTTTGGATGAGAGCTGCGATGTACGTGACACCACCCAGCTACTGTGTGGCCCTCTGACACAATTCAGGTTTCTCATGTGGCCCCTTGTAAAAATTAATTGCCCACCCCTGTCTAAGAGAATATAAAACCAGCAGACTGAAGTGAGAAAATCAAGTTTTAACTGCTAAAATAGCCTGGCTATATAGATAGAATCAGTTCTACCCCTTGTCTTGTCTTTCATTCCTTCATTTTCGACTGCTTTAGACAAAACCATTCACAGGCACATTCACACATATGATCAGTTTACAGTCTCCAATTAACCTAACCACCAATATGCATATCTGAACTGTGGGAGAACATACACACTCCACACAGAGAGACCCCTGGCAGAACTCAGTGTCCTTCTGTGTTTTCATCTACGTCAGGCTTCTCTTTCCTCTTGCAGACCCCGGTCTACACTGACTATACTGCTACACTATGCTACACTACATCTTCCTCCTCTGGCTGCTTCTTCTCCTGTTTCTGATGTGGTCTAATGGTGGTTGGATGACAGCTTTTTGGTGCATTACTATCACCTTCTCAAGCTCTCTGCGACAATTCTGTAATACTCAATACACACACACACACACACACACAAACACACACACACACACCTATACACACATCAATGGCAAGCAACATTTTTCTGATAGCCAGTAGCCAGTAGCCAGCAGCCAGTACACACACACACACACACGCACGCACACACACACACACACACACACACACACACACACACACACACACACACACACACACACACACACACACACACACACACACACACACCCTTCTGTCAGTGTTGCTACCTCCACTCATCGCCCTGCTGTCATCTCCTATAGGCTGTAGTGCAAACTGAAGAAAGGATGGAAGAGATCAAAGCTTGTCTTTACACTCAGAGGCCACCAAGATCAAAGTGTGGATAGATAACCAGAGTCCCATTTACACACACGCACACACACACACACAGACAGCTGAATAAATCCCATCTAATATCTATGCAGGAACAGTGGTCCAACTGATATAGTCACTCTAAGATTAGTGTAAAGAATGAAAGATGTGTGTTCACTGTAGTTTCTAATTTAATCTGTGTGTATTTTTACACTTTTTTCATTTTTCACAGTGTGAAATAACCATCATTATCAACTCTACTCCACTTTTTTTTCATTGTCATCTGTTACTGTTGCATCTCATGCTCACAGTTATGCTTTGTAAACAGACTCTGGACAGAGATAGATTATTTTCGTAACTCCACAAAAAATGTCATATTTACAAAACATTTCATTTTTGTAGTGTTATATTATACAGTTGTCTCAGCACGTGCTGGGATTCTAATGATTTTGGTGTAGTAAAAGTACAATTGCTGTGTATAATAAATATTGCGGTATCTATTTAATAAATGTATTCTTTCTTGTACAGAAAACAAATTATATAAATTATGTAATACTTCTAGCTGTCACGTTTATTCATTCATTCATTCAAATTTATATTACGCTAAGCGAATCTTTGTCAACATCCGCAGTCTTGTTTCTGCCCGGACATAAAAACAATCGTTGGTGTCATTTCCGGGGTAGCTTCCCGGTGCATGTTGAATGGCTGCTCCCGGTTCACAACAGTGTGGTATGGAGATGGAAACTCGATAGCGCACTATAAACTACACGTCTGTATATTAACGATACTCTGTATATTAGCGAAGTGAAGTAGGGTTACCCTCTGACACAATGAGTGGTGTACCGCCGAAGAGGCTATATGGAAAGCTGCCTGTGTGGATAGTGGAGGACCACCATGATGTAAGGCTGTATATATACAATATATATATATGTATAACTAATCGTGTCTGTCTGTGTGCACATACTTAACTATCTGTAATATCTGCTGAATGGTCCTCGTAGTGTCACACAGATTTTGTCAGTTACGGAAAAAAGATTTCTTCTTCCCATGATGAAATGGTCGCTACAGCATAATTTATGCAGGAAATGCAGCGTTTACAATTTTACGACTTTATCTCCACTGGGATTATATGTCTCACTCGAAGATGAAAATCCCTTTATTTGTCCAACAATGGGAAAATTTGCAGTGTCACAGCAGCAGAGTAAACAATAAATAAATGAACAACAAATATAGCATTCTGTTAATGCAGTTTAAGAATAAAATGCAAACAGTGAGACCAGATGTGCATTCCTATGATTCATCCTACATAACTGCAGCTGAGGAGCTCAACAGGAAAATCACTCGCAGTGTCACAGCAGACTTACTGATTCAATGTTAAGTGTGTTGTGATTATCAGGAAAGACACATCATTTTTGGGGGTTGTGTGTCTGAACACTCCAAAAGAATCTACAGTACATAGTCCCAGTTTTTTGTTATTAAGTTGCTTTACTCTATTCTTACCAGGTTGTGTGTCACATCTACCGCGCCATTGCATCAAGACACCTCCCACAGAAGAACATAAAGCTGGTTCATTTGGACTCCCATCCTGATCTGCTCATTCCTGTCAACATGCCTGCAGACACAGTCTTTGATAAGGAGACGCTGTTCAGGTGTGGTTCCAGAAGCTTACCCTATCAAGTTATTATTGGATGTTTTTGAAATATTAATTTTTGGTGCTGCAAGCATCACAACCAAAGGTTCAATCCCATCCATTGACTGCTCTGTATGCCTTATTGCCTCTCACCCACAATAGTGTGCTATGATACACTATTGTCCAGTTTCTTGTAGACATGTATAGATTATATATGTATTGGCCCCACCAGTTGTTGTTTGGGACTATATTTTCTTTTCTTTTTTTACAGTGAGTTGAGTATAGAAAACTGGATTATGCCCATGGTGTATGCTGGTCATGTTTCTTGTGTGGCATGGCTGCATCCATACTGGGCCCAGCAGATCCGAGAGGGAGAGCACACAATGGCTGTTGGCAGAGACTCATCTACCACCACCATTAGGTAGGATCTACACTACAACAGTTTACAGTTGGTTTTATTTTATTTCAACCTCTAACAATGTGAATATCCCCTTCGGCTCAGGGGCAACATTCCAAAAAGGACAACACCTTCCTGTTTTATCTTGGTAATTTTTTATGGTTTTGGCTGTGGTAAGCGAATGTGATGAGTGTTTTAATCCTAAACAAGATCTTAGTTGATCTTGATAATTGCATGGCAGCATATTTGGCTGAGCTGCTCTGTACTGGCAGATGCAGACCGATCTGCTATTATGGAGGCTCCAGTCCCAGACGGGCCCACTAGAGGAATATGGTATTTTTGTTTTCAGAAGCACTCTGCTCATGGGGCTGCCAACCATTTCCAGTGGTTGGTATAATGCTCCTAGTCGGAGGGTGATAATCACATACAGGTTCACTTTCATTTATAAATTCATGTTTACGTAAACATTCAAAATATTCAAATTATATAAAGCATAATCTTCAGGAAGTGTATGCCCTCTTGCCATTCGTACATTTCTTCTTTCATCAGCCTGTGTCCTCATTTTTCTCTGCAGAGTGACCAGTACAGACAACTATTTCCTCAGTGATGGTCTTTATGTTGGCAAGGAGCAGCTGGCGAACCCAAAACCTCTCAGACTGAATGTGGTCAAAGTCAATCCTGTCATGGGAGATCAGTTATCACATACAGGTATGAACTTAGACTTTATAGAGGGCAGGAGCTACTCTTCAGTGGATGAGATGAGGAGAAAACTGTGGTTTGATACCTTTGATGACCTATTAGATTTTTGTGCTTCAGTTGAACTTACAGAGCTTTAAAGATGTTACTACTCACACTCAGAAGTATTTTCTTGTTTTGTAAGATATCTCCATTATTTGACAAGCCAATTATTAAATGTCAGTCGCTTTTAGTTATTTTCGTTTTGATTGAGTAGGATTAGTTTAGGGTTCTTTATGCAAAGTGGCTGGTTTATGTCCTTGTTCATGTCACATGTCTGACACACATAAATATATATATACAGGGGGTCCTCGTGTTACGACGGTCGCGAGATACAGCGTTTTCGTGGTTACGACACATCTCCCATGAACTTCCTTGTTTCGGCTTAAGCGGTTTGCCCCGTAATTATGTACAGACTTCGCAAGGGAACTAGTTGGTGAGCGCTCTCTCTGTCTCTCAGCGCGCCTGCCGGCTCTCCAACACCTCCACAGCACAGCTAGGCTACTCTGCCTTGTGTTTACTTATGTGAAATGGACGGCTGGCGGGGGGTGCAGCGGCAGCCGGTAAGGAGATGCACACGGACACAGGTGGGTTCGGGATCGTGGCAATAACGTAGGTTTATTCACAACACAGGGTCT
>JAFBJQ010003031.1:14575-47961 GCA_016785345.1 Trinectes maculatus
CCCCGCCATCTGATCCAGCTCACCACCAGGTGGTGATCAGTTGACAGCTCTGCTCCTCTCTTTACTCGAGTGTCCAAAACATACGGCCTCAGATCGGCTGATACGACCACAAAGTCGATCATCGACCGTCGGCCTAAGGAGTCCAAGTGCCAGGTGCACTTGTGGACATCCTTATGCTTGAACATGGTGTTCGTTATGGACAAACTGTGACTAGCACAGAAGTCCAATAACTGGACACCACTCGAGTTCAGATCGGGGAGGCCGTTCCTCCCAATCACACCCTTCCAGGTCTCACTGTCATTGCCCACGTGTGCATTGAAGTCCCCCAGTAGGACAATGGAGTCCCCAGTAGGAACACCTTCCAGTGTCCTTCCCAGGGCCTCCAAAAAGGGCGGATAATCTGAACTGCTATTTGGTGCATAAGCACAAACCACAGACAGTATCCGTTCCCCTACCCGGAGGCGAAGGGAAGCTACCCTTTCATCCCCTGGAGAAAACTCCAGCACACAGCTTGAGAGTCGGGGTGTTAAGAGCATGCCCACGCCTGCCCTCCTCCTCTCACCAGGGTCAACTCCAGCATAGAAGAGGGTCCATCCCTTCTCGAGGATTTTTGTTCCAGAGCCCAAACTGTGCGTTGAGGTGAGGCCAACTATATCTAGCCGGAAACGCTCTGCCTCCCGCACCAGCTCTGGCTCCTTCCCAACCAGCGAGGTTACGTTCCATGTCCCTACAACTAGTTTCGGTAGCCGGGGATCAGACCGCCAAGGGCCCCGCCTTGGTCTGCTGCCCGATCTACATCGCACCGGACCCATATGGCTCTTCCTGCGGGTGGTGGGCCTGCGGGAAGACAGTCTCATGTCCCTGCTTCGGGCTGAGCCCGACCGGGCCCCATGAGTGAAGGCCCGGCCACCAGGCGCTCGCCTACGGGCCCCAACCCCAGGCCTGGCTCCAGGGTGGGGCCCCGGTAGCCCTCCGGGCAGGGTACTCTGATCCCTTGTTGTTTCCCTCATATGGGCTTTTTGGACCATTCTTTGTCTGACCCTTCACCCAGAACCAATTTGCCATGGGAAACCCTACCAGGGGCTAGTGCCCCCGACAACACAGCTCCTGGGATCATTAGGGCACTCAAACCCCTCCACCACGATAAGGTGATGGTCCATGGAGGAGTAAATCAGGCTTCAGTATTCCTAATGCCATTTGGATCCTGAACACTGTATGGCGGCCATCCCCTGCTCCAATCAGTGGCACATTGCACTGAATACACTGAATATTCAGGAGCCAGGAACTGAGCCACTGCTGGTGAGCATGCATTGATAGTCATAAATCACCTGCAAGCTTTTGTGGTTAACAGTTTTCAGTGAAAAGAGAATGACCATAAATGATGTCCAAATATTACCGCCTCCTGTTTATTGCCTGATGGACGGTGTGGATGAGTGGCTGGGGAATATGACAAAGTTTCCAGTGGGTTTGTTGTGCATGTGTCATCATATGAATTCAATTACTGTTTTTTTATCAGGTTCTCCAAGGTAAGGAATGCATGCAGCGCAGGTTATGTGTGCAATGTACAGGAAGTATCATAAGAATGGGCTACTCTTGTAACTCAAATAGATGCTTAGCTAAACACAAGTCTTACATTACAGCATAGGGCTATGTATGTTTCCCCCTCTGGATGTTTGCTGCTTTTTAGTCAATCGTGTCAACTGTTATTGGAGATCTGACTTTTAGTTGACTGCTGGTTTTTATGTGAGGAAATACACATCAAATGTATCAGACAGGTTTTGACTGGTGTCCTATTTAACATACAGGCATTAAGATGTCTCCTGTGAGAGATCTGGAGAAAGCAGAAACCACAACTGCAGGTCCCTGCATATGGTATCAATGACATGTGGGGGGGTTGGGCAGTGGATCAACCTTCACTTTCTACAGCTCTGGACTATAAGTGGATGGGGAACTGGTGAAGGTGTCAGTAGCTTAGGCCATGGGGATGGGTTCAAAGAGGAAAAAGACAAACATATAAGTTCAAAGTGTTCTAGCTACTGTATGATTTTGAAGTAGCGATAGGAGCAAAAGTGTGTATCTCTGTGTGTGTGTGTGTGTGTGTGTGTGTGTGTGTGTGTGTTTGTTTGTACCTTGCCCACAACCTTGCTTTCATTTCTCCTTCAGATAGTCATGAAAAGCTGCAGCCTCTCCTGTTTGATCCTCTGTGTTGTGTGAGCCAGTAACAAATACCAATCAATCAATCAATCAATCAATCAATCAATCAATCAATCAATCAATCAATCAATCAATCAATCAATCAATCGATCAAATTTTGTTTGCATAGCCCATATTCACAAATTGCAATTTGCCTTATAGGGCTTTAACAAAGTAGTGATAAGAACAAAAGTGACTGACTATTAACTTCACTGGTTTTGATCATGGTAGTAAAGGAGTGTCTTTAATGAATATGACAATTAACTACTACAGAATATCACCAGCCTTCATATTAGCCACTGTTCAAGAGTGAAATTTGCCTATTTTTATTTACAGTTCTGTGAATAAGAGGTGTCCACTGGATCACCTGTCTAAACAAGCCTTAATTTCAGCTAGAGAATGCTCGGAACATTTGAAACAATGCAGAGGCGTGCAGCACACAGTGTCGAGGGAAATGGTGGACACTGATTCTCCACTGCTCAGCGTAGCACAGACAGAGACTCAGTGCTTGTAATCTGAGCTCAACCCTATTAGAAGCCCCTGTCTCTCTGCTGGGAGGGGATTTGACATGGTGTTCAGCTGAGAGAGCAGCTCTCTGTCATGAGGATCCCCTGTGTATGTCTCTGTAGTGTAGGGTAGCCATAGTGTTTATGTAGCAGGTTAATGATATGTGTGTCAGCAGTGATCATATTGTTAAGCTCTGTGAACAGCAGTAATCAACAGGCCGTCTGTGTTGTGCTGTACTGCCACTTATGTGGAGAAAATCTCATTCATGTGCAATGTAGTTCTTCAGCGCTGGTAATTATCACATAACTGCAGCAAAATCTAACAACCAAAAATATAAACATCATATGTGATTCTGTGCACAGCTCTGTTGCTCCTATTGAACGAAATGTTCTAATAACACAGATAGGCAGCATTACCTGTCATATGTCACTGTGGTCTACTTTAACCCCTTGTGCACAATGGGTACAATCAAATCTTTTAGATATAGAAATAGATTACTTTTACAACATTTATACCAGGCGCCCTCACTATTGGCAATGTTTTAGTTTGAACAAACGCTTACATTGTCCTTTCCTTTTTTGGTTCTTATCAATTAAGGATTAGTTGATATTATTTAATTGATATGTTATCCATTAACAGCAGTGAATGCAAACCATGCGAACACATAGAGTCAGTAACTGTTCCACCTTGTCTGCAGTTTAAGAAATTCATTACTATTCACCACTGATGTTCCTCATTCCTTGTGGTTTCCTTAACTAAACAAACAACTACCAAATAGACAAATTTGCAAAGGGGATTAACCAGCACATCCTGTGATATGTGTTGCCAGGTTAGTATTTCTGATACAGAGCTGTAGCGTGTGCTGGATAGTTTTTAAATGGACGTGTTAGTGTGGACATTCTCTGGCCTTTGCGTTAGAATGTGATGAAAATAACACTTCATACAAAGACATTTCCACAAAAAAATGCGAAATATGCTCAATAATTTATTTGTTTGTTAACATTTTACAAAACTATATGTACACAATGTAAAACTCGTTTAAACAGTCATTCAACACTGAACTGCGACAATCTTTGGTGAACAGTGTACAACAAGCTGAACTTGCGTGGCTGGATTCAGCATGTCTCGTGTGTCACTGTATAAATATCCTGTTGGTGACCTGGAATCCAAGTGGCATGCCAAACTCCCAGAAGCATACCAAAACACCAGGCAGTTTCCAAACAAAAAGAATTACAAATCTTCTTTTGATCAACAAAGGGGTTGCTTACTGTTCCAGGGCTGGGTAGATGTCATGCAACATTAACATATAAAGTGTAACACTGGAAGTGGGTGAGAGAAACAGAAGCTAGGCTTAGGGCCTGCAGGTTCCTTTTGGAACTATAAGTTTGTACACATGAAGATACAAAATATCCTTCATATTGGAGTCAATGTTCATTATATTTGCACTGGTCTTCTCTCTGTCATTCCCTCAGAAATTGTTTGTCTGTCTATCATGCTCCCTTAAGGAGCAAAGGTGTGGCGAGGGTGCCGAAGAGCAACAAAGAATCCCAGAGGAAGCAGGTGAGTCCAAACAGATGATGGAGCGTGTAATCAGACTTCAGAGATTGAAGAGCTTCGACTCTTAGCCATGTCTTCGGTTTCAGCTTCTCACTGAGTATTGAGAAGTTCCTTAGACAAACAGATATTCAGTAAACAATCGGTATATCCAACACTACTGCGAATACACCAAACCTCCTCATCTCTTCTTTTTGCTGTGTCGGAGCATCTTCTTCCTCTTCAGAATCATTTCGTAGAGTTTCTCAATGCCAGGCTGCAGACCCTGGCCATCCAGTGCCGAGCAGCCCTGCGTGTGATGCAGCGTGGATGAGCTTAGCTCATGGAGGGCCAGTGTCTTCTCTACCTGAAAAACAGAGACACAATACAGAAAGCCTGTCACCACCTGACACATTCACACACCTTCACTTCAGCTCTCCATGCTTGAGGCCACTGATTGATAACTTTGATCTTATAGATATGGCACAAACACTCAGACAGACAGATGTTCACAAATACTAAAGCATGATATTATGATTGCTAGATTTTAATGTTGATTTAGATTAGATTTCTGGTATTTCAGATATTGATACCGAATACCAAACATTATCTGTGACTAACTTCAATACTTGAAGTTTTGTTAAGACAAAACAGACAATTAAAACAACAAGTCCATTTACATCATGAAGCACTGGGATTGCAGCTTTATTATGCTGAGTTAATTAAATTATATTAATTGGGTAAAAAAATAGTAACATATCTGACAGAAGTATGTAATTTGTGTAATATGTGTGTAACATTTATCAAATGCACAATCTGCCCTAAATCATATCTTCTGTGTTTTGTCACATTCGTAATGTAATAAAATGTAGTCGTGGCAGCAGGTTGTGTTTAGATGTAAGGCATCCTCCATCATCATCATATAGGATTTGTGGTAGTTTGACTCATGACTCGTCTTATTTCAGAATCATTACACTACTACTACTACTACTACTACTACTGAAATGACTGTGTTCTTGTTCCAGTAATTACCTCTGAAGCTGACATTGCTCCATCTAGGTCCTGTTTATTTGCCAGGACCAGCACTGGCACCCCCTGGTTCTCTGCCGACCGGGTGATCCTATGGAGCTCCACCTTGGCCTCCTCCATCCGCTCTGCCTCAACCGAGTCCACCACGAATACCAGCCCATCCGTCCTCCTAGTGTATGACTTCCAGAGGGGCCTTAATTTCTCCTGACCGCCAACATCCCACACCTGGAACATGGTGCTGTTGCTTTTACAGTTCCCCATGGGTACTTTAATCTTCTCCATGTTGAATCCCTTTGTGGGGATCGTCTCCACAAACTCCCGCAGCTTCAGTCTGTAGAGGAGGGAAGTTTTCCCTGCAGAGTCCAAACCGATCACCACCACATGCAGTGACTGGAGGCTGGGAAGGAATGTGGTGTTGGGGCCGTTTTGTGTTAACTGGTTCCCCATGTTTACGTCCTGTGAACTACTGACTTTAAGGACCAAATCACTGCCTTAGCAGACGGTCCTTTAAAATCCCACGGTCCCCCTGTCGACGTGGGTCTCTGTATCTGTGTGTGTGTGTGTGTGTGTGTGTCAGACAGGGACAGGGTGGAGTGATGGTGGATGGGTGGAGCAGTTCACACTCCTGGACGGACTTGAAAGGCTGGTGCTGGGAGGGACAGCAGGGGGCAGACAGCCAGCTGCACTCACTGACGACCTGGACATTGAATTGAGAGGGGGGGGGGGGCATGAGTAAGCTCTGTGAACAAAGCACTGCCCTGACAGGAGACTAGCTAACTTTACTGTGCAACTGCATTTCTGTCCTAAAAAGTTCATCACGTGACATTAGATCCATGATTTGATATGGCTACATGGCAACAGGACAGGACGGTCCCGTTTGTCAGCTAATGGACAGTAGAGCTAGCATGCTCCTATTTACAACGTCCACATTAAAGCAGAGGTCGAAAATACGAGCGAATAGAAACAGACATGATGGTAGACAACAGCAAGTAACTATTTAGGTCGTATACGTCTAGTTCGTAAATTCATTGACCAATGTTTTACGGTCCCGTTTTGAATGAGTCCGCCTAGCGGAGGGACATTTTCAGTGTCAACAAACTTATCTAACGTTTGACTGTAAGAGGACTTGTATGTCTCACCTGTCTTCGCCTCGCAGCTGTTAGCAGAAGTCCGACTAGTCGACGAAGCACCTCGGTTATTCAACAATATCTGAGTTTCAGTTAAAATAGTCCGGTTAGGGTCATTTGTAAAGCCGCATCACATCAAAGCCGCTGCTTGTCTGAGTCCGACTGAAGGCAGGAGAACACTACTACACACACACACACACACACACCGACACTACCATCCCCCGCTGCTGACGTAGCATAGGCGGGGCGGGGCGAGCGGGGAGGGGGGAGAGAGAGAGAGAGTGTGTGTGTGTGTATTTGGGAGTTGTTCAGAAAACCTAGAAGCTTTTTCAATAGGTTAGAAATCACCACATCCATTACGTTACATACAATTACATACAATTCACCTTTTTTTTTTTTTTTTAACCACAAATAAGATTTAAAATGGTTATTATTGTCCATGTACAGTGCACATCACCATAAACATAATCATGCTAATTTTCTCTTCACCTCTGTAATGTTTGTGTCAGACCATAATCTATGTTCTATAGCACAAAGGCAGTCAGAATGCAAGCTCCCTTCAGTGTCCTGGCGTCTATCAGAGCACTCCAGGTAGCAGGTCAGAGGTCTCATTCATGTTTTGGAAACCATATGTGTACATGTTAAAAACACAACAAGAATTCTCCATTCAAAAAAGAGTTTCGGGGACACCTTTGTGCTTTGTGGATGAAATGTGGGGACTTAACAGCAGAGACAGTGGTAAGGCCATTAGACTGCAGACATACAAAGGAATCCTTTTAATAAACATGTAACAAGTACCTGCAGTGGAACAATGGGTTTCACAGATGCCTGGTATTATAGTAATAGTTGAATACATACACTACTCACAAAACGTATGGGATATTCGGCTTTCAGGTGAAATGAATGGAAAATATAAAGAAGTTCATGCTAGAGTGATATTATATCATGACAGAAGGGTATTTAAGTAGAAGCATGCAATAGTAATTTCTTCATATAAAATAACTTATTGAAACTAAAGCTAACAACAGTGGTGGTACATACCACAACAAAAAAAGCCAATGTCTCAATAACTTGTTGTGTGTCCTTGAGTATCATGGTCTCATGATGTCACAATGTGAACAACATGATGAAGAGGGCTGTGTCAATATAAACTGTCACTGAACCAGAACATTTAGTGGTGGATTCATGGATCAGACACTGGTTGTGATTGTTGTGGTTAATCATCTTGTTAGAGAACAGCATGTTATGCAATAAGTACTTAAACATTGAACAGTTGGACATGTGCATTCAAAAGTAGTTCAAAAAAGGTCAAATTAAGCTGACCTATAAAGGTTATAGTGCATTTTAGGTGCATTCTGAGATTGAGTCCAAAAGCTGAATATCTCTGACTTTTTGTGAGTAACAAAGTAACAGAGATTTAATTTACATGTAACTTCTTCAATGACGTGTTTGTCTGCGAGACCACTGACAGACCTGCTGCGTACGACAACATACTGACTGACAGGGCTTGTCCAGACATGATGTCGTGAAATTGTCTGTCCCAGGGAAGAAGCTGCAGAGCATCCTGCTGCATCCCAAATCACCTCCTCCATTCAGATGAATGAAAAGAGCTGGGTGTGCTAACAGGTCACCGTGGGTCATTAAGGGGCATCTATGACATAATGGCTCAACTGTATAGATTTGCATAGTAATGGCTTACATGGCTCTTACCTTGATACCCAGTACTCATTATGATAACAATGTGGGTGTGTGCATGGTGGAGGACGTGTGTTTGTGTGTCTCTGTGAAACCAGTGATGACCTACTGAATGACTGACTGGAGCCAGGCTGACTGACTGCTTGGTAAGTAGCATGGTGACATGTGATATCAATGCAAGGATCTGAGATGACATAGAAAATAATGAAGACAAGAAAGAAAAAATAAGAAACAAGGATGACGTATCTCCGTCTGTATGTTTAAAGGCCCTGATTTGAATAGGACCACACAGCAGCCAGATTGTCTACAGATTCAGTGTGAAACTAATTTTATCAGCATATCAGTGAATCTCTTGTGGGTCGCATGTGTAATGTGAGCATGGACTTGTGTGTGAAACATGTTGCACAACCTGGTCAACTCAGAGGGTCGTCTGGTTGATGTGTTACAACTATCAGTAAATATTAGTGAACATCATAAATACATCATAACAGGACTAAAACCTGTGACCCATTAGTGTCTCATCAACATTCACCATATAATGTATGTCTAAACTGTGAAGCGGTGAACTGCAGATCTGATCCCAGAACAGTCCTCCCATGAAGAATGGTGGTCCTCAGTACAAAGGATAGTAGCGCACTCTGTTGTTAGCAAGAGGAACCGCAGCCATGATGTCCACTCCAATCATGTCCATGATGCCACAAAGCAGCCTTAATGTAAATGTAATGTAAATGACAGTATGTACATATACAGGATGTTAGGAAATCAGGTCAGTGTGTCTTAATGTATGTTGACAAGGTCCCTGCCTCTGTCCTAAGAGGTTAAGAAGTTATTTGTGGTAGCAGGTAAAAAGAACATTTCACTGCACATTGTACTATGTATGATTGTGTATGTGACAAATAAAACTCTTGAAACTTGAAACTTGAGGCTTGGATTAGAGGTTTTTGGTTTCAGATTTTAGGTTTAGTGACAAAATCACTAACTGATAGCAGCATTCCATAGCTGTCATTTGAACAGTATTCCACTCGGACATAAAGAAATCTGGAGAGATCAAGTTAAAGTGTCTGTAAAGAAAGCTTTTAAACCCATTTTTGTGGTTCCTATATGGCAGAAAATAAAATTGAATATATGGCATGTGTTAACGAAAGGTGCAAGAGAGTAATCTGTGACTTGGCTCTGTGTGGTCAGTGAGGTATCAGTGTTTGGATTATTCAAGCCAGTGTTTAAAAAATCATGAGCAGTTCATAATGCAGGCCTGTCAGTGATCAGGTGACTGATCTGGCTTGGTTTTCAACCTGTCTTCACTTTGATTTAGTTTGTCAGAACAATTAAAGCTTCAGCAAACAAACCAAAGGGGACAATTGTTAGTGAGTCCCGGGGGGTCGTGGAACAGTGAGGCATTCACCGGGCTGAAGCTTTCTGTTTCTCTCAGCCCTGGAGAGGGAGAGTTACAGTATGTTGCCTGGAAACTCCACAAAACAAGGTCAGGTGGAAGAGAGTGACACCTCAGCTGTTTTAGTGCTCCACTGCCAGAGGCTGCTGCAGCCGCCTGCCCTCCACAGCACACATCAGGTGAGTAAACCTAAAACAACTCCTCAGCTACATTAGTTACATTACATACAAGGTACATATTACATTCAGCCATTATTCACACACGAGGTATTTCAATTAGAAAAAGAATTATGCTTACTGAAAAGTTAGTTTACACATACAAGGAATCTGACTTGGTATGTTGGTGCCAAGAGCATTAATAAAAAAAACTTACTAAAACTAGGAGTTTTTACAAGGAACATGAATAAAGAGGATAGAGTGAATGTCTATGTCTATGTTTTCTTGCATTTACGACCACCACTCTACTTTTTAGTGCCAAGTGGAATATGTCGGATTCTACCAGGTGTCACTATGATCACGTCGACATGAACACTATTACAAGTTGTAACCAAGTTCCGTCAAGATATGAATGTCGAATACACACTAGATCCTAAAACTGAATGAATCATTCCAGTGCAGCTGTGTCATGGGACGATCCCTAAAACTCTAGACCTCCACCCTCTCTTGGCATCATGCAGTTTTAATATATATCTACTGTGTTATTCTTAATGTGTGAGCACATCTACAACACTGTAAAATGAAATTATAATTAATTATACTGCAAGTATAACTGATTAAGTGAAAACTTGCACAGTAAAAAAACTTATTTTATATATGTTTATGACAAATGTCTCCACCAGCTCAGTACACCACGATGTCTGCTATGCACTGGGAGGCCAGGCGGCGTCAGAGTGCTCTGGACCGCAGGGTGTTGCAGGCCAAACAGGAGGTAAACAATGTGTAGTACTCCTTTTTGACAAGAAACATTTATATTACAGTGACTAATGGATTAGTCAGATAGTCCATAAACCGCAAGCCATTCATGAACTAGATGAAATACTTTGAGTGTTATTGGACGACATAACAAGACTTAATTACTTTTGTGGACATTTTTTGAAATGTTTCATTTCATGCAGAAAATCAAGGTCAATGAAGTTACCAAATTTGGTTCCTAGTCCGTAAGTGGTAAAAAAAAAAAAAGTGGTGCAGGTGTCTTTGTCGGTGCAGAACGTTTCGTCGACATTTGTCGTGGAGACAATATGCAAACGTGTAAATTTGCCAAGCCGAACGCATTCTGTACTGGACAGAGACGAGGCACGGAGGAGACTGATTGACATTGGCCTACAGTCCCTTAGCCAATCAGGACACAGAGCACAATGCACGTGCATACACTGTAAAAAAAAAAAGCATAACAAACTGCACTAAAAAATCCGTGAAACAGCGAAGCCTCAAAAGGTGAACCACATTACAGCGAGGGTTCACTGTATATACAAAATACAAGAAACACACAGATATGATGAAAGGAGCCTGTAATTGTCAACTGCCCGAAAAAGGGTTAAAAAAGGTTTCCAGCTACTGTAGTTCCCTGACCGGGAATCTGCTCTGCTCCAAAACCAAACAACAACAGGGCTGTTTGGAGAATGAGCAGGGACATGCAACAGCCCAGCAGGGGTCAAACCTGTGTCCTGGATGAATCTTACAGCTTGTATGGTCATGGCTATGTTCAGAGCAAGAAGACCTACAAGTGGCACTGACTATAAATTCACAGCCTAACTGTGTGAGCAATAAGCAGCAGAATTTGACTCTCATTTTGCTTATGTAGTTCAACCTCCAATAACGTGGAGGTGCTTCAGTCAAGTGAAGACTGAAGACACTGAGTGAACAAGGTGAATGGGGGTAATCAATAAGTATGTATGACATGTCCTCGTCTGTTGAAAGCGTTTTATGTTCACGAGGCTTAATGGTGTCTAGTGTTCCACACACTCTGTGACTGACATCTGAGTGTTTGCAGTGCGCTGTACTTAGCCTGTAACAGACAGTGAGAGAGGAAATACCCAAACCAAGGCTGATCCCATGTCACCAGATCCACTGGTTTGTGTGTATATTCCTCCTGCTTCCTGTGTTTGCAGTGTTTCATCCAGTTTACCTTTCTCGTCTCAGCTGGTGGACAAGGGATCTGACACCTGCAGTGCAACCAAACCGGACACAACACAACAGCAAACAGGTAACACCAAGATTAACATGGACAGAACAACAAGGGCCCTGCTCAGACTTTTCATATCACCATCCATCTAATGTAATCTGATCGGGTGATTCAACAGCAAATAGACAACTCTCAGTTACACTCACAGTCACGCCAAACCTCCACGTGTCTCTTATTCCTTGGTTTACACTTTCAATAAACATGGTAGTTATTAGTTAACTACAGTATAACAGACGCTGTTTAAGCTGTGGGTGATGGAAAAGCCTCAGAAAAGCCTCTGTCGTCTTTTTGGTTGGCAAAGTCAACTACAGGGGATCCTCGTGTTACGACGGTCGTAAGTTACGTTGTTTTCGTGGTTACGACACATCTCCCATGAACTTCCTTGTTTCAGCTTAAGCGGTTTGCCCCGTAAATATGTACAGACTTCACACGGGAACTAGTTGGTGAGCGCTCTCTCTGTCTCTCAGCGCGCCTGCGGGCTCTCCAGCATCTCCACAGCACAGCTAGGCTACTCTGCCTTGTGTTTACTTATGTAAAATGGACGGCTGGCGGGGGGGCCGGGGGGGTGGTGGTGGGGGGCAGCGGCAGCCGGTAAGGAGATGTACACAGACACAGATGGGTTCGGGATCGTGGCAATACCGTAGGTTTATTCACAACACAGGGTCTACACGGTTGATATCAGAAATCTAAATGCTCATTACACTCGCGATATCAACCCCTACTGTGACAAAAGGCAATTCACCACAGTAAACTCTTATTGTAGGGTGGTGTTATAGCGACATCTGGTGGCACAACTTATTATCTACATACAAATAGGCCTACATACATATGAATGTATGTTCGACTAACATCAAAATTCGGTTACGACACATTCTCAGGAACGGATCTCCGTTGTAACACGAGGACCCCCTGTATATTAACATGACCTGCCTGAGGAGATACAAGGATGAACAACAACAACAACAACAACAATAAAACCAGGTACTTGGCCCATAACAGAATAGACAAAACAATTAAAAATGAAAAATGTTAAAAAAGATTTCATTCCAGGTAAAATATTGATTGGGACAGTTCTGACCCATAATATTGGTATGGAGATGTCTCTATGGTCTACATGCAAACCTTATCATTATTATTACCATTACTTTCTTCTTCTAATCACATCTGACGTGTAGGTGCATTACCGCCATGTACTTGACATTACCTCACATCACATGACACTGGATTACAATACACATTATCTGAAAACACACTCTTGTGTTCTAAGGATAAATATTATTATCAGCTATTGAACAGCATTTGAGCTTCTGTATCCCATGTATGACTGAACACAGATTTACTTCCTGGTAGTGGGAGCAACCTGGATAGAATTGATGAGAGCCGTCTATCTCACTCCTCACTCTGTCTAAAGTGTGTCAGCGTGATGACTCAGCAATACTACTGTAATGGAAGCTATTACAGGGGAAATGTTCGGGTCAAAGCCCAGACGCTCTGAACCACAGGCTGATCTGGCTAAACCAGCATTCCATAATTAGTATTAAAGGTAAAAGCTTTGTCAAAGTCGCATCATTTTATATATGAGAGTACAAGATGGAAAAAAATAATTAATATCAGATGGGGAATTCAATTACATTTAAATTTAACATGTATAATAAACGATTCACACATATTATTCATTTGTCCCATCAACAGATGAAAGATGTTTTGAAACACTACTCTTGTATTTACGGAATTTTACATGGAAAAAAATAAACACTTGAAAATTGTAGCTTGTTTTTCTTTTGGCAGTGCTAAACCTGCGACTTCTGTCGGTGACCCAGCTTCCAATGTTCTGTGATCAGTTCTGATATTAAACACTTTATAACACACATTTGGAAATAGATGTGGAAATTGTGTTACCTATAAACCTATAAGATGGCTACATTTTCTTTTTTTCAGTGATACTGCTTGAAGAAGTGAGAATACAGATCGTGTAAAAAACACTTCAGGGCCATTATAAAACCAGGGACTGGGGCTGCTGATCAGTAGCAAGTGTATCTAATCATGCAACCTGTTATTCATGTTTGGTTTTCAGTTGGAAGCCAGTGTCCCCACTGTAACAGCAACACGAAGACATCGCTCCATCACACCGGCAAAATCCCCAACAGATACTCGGTAGGTATCAGCGCCTGTCTGATGATGAGGTTTGGACAGTCATACGCTGTTTTTGATCGCCTCTCACTGGAGTTAGCAGGATCACTTCTTTTAGAATAAATCACAAATGTTTTCAGCGGATTAACATACATTTGTCTTCCAGTCTTTGCACTACTCCCAGCAGTGGTGAGGAACAGGAGGAACGTCAACGTTCTCCGATGATCTAATTGCATTGCTGGACTGTCAAAACTGCACCAGTGTGTAAACTTTGACTCTGTAATGAATTAATGTGACTTACAATACATAAATACTTGTATTATCTCTTAAGAAACCTCAGGGCAGATTATCAGTTTTTTTCTGTGGTCATTACAAGTTATCAAATTGAGTGGAGATGATGCATGCTTTACATAGATACATATAAATTTTTGAAATGTGACAGGTAAGAAGATGGCCAATCAGAATCTTTTTTTTTACCTGATATCATGTGGCCCTGAGCTTAAGTGATTTAGGTATATATTCTATATATATATTATATATTCTTAATAGCTTAAGATAGCTCTTAAATAGCACTTTCTGCTCTCCCAGTTCCTTTGAATTGAAGTGTTTTAATAATAGTTTTATTCGATGACATTAAACATATCAGTAAATAACCCACTTGTGATTTTTTACATGAATTAAAAGGGTTGTTACAACATTTTCTGATTATAATGGATGTAGGTGACATTAAAATGGTGTCCAAAAATATATCTCAGCTGTTCTATATAGGGCAGGTACTTGTATTCATTAGGTTCAGACCGGGAGTGAGGGGAAACGATACATAGTTTTATTACAGACTTGTTTGTATTCACATTGATTTTTTTTAAACAAACCACAAAAAATAATTACATGGAGAAATGAATTCCTTCCACTAACAGCATTAGTCTGCACAGACAGTAGTCTGCATTCGAATATGCTTCTTGAAGAACTCATGAAGTAAAACCTACTTATGAGGATTTGCAGTACTCTGATCATTGTGAATGATTACAAACTTGTAGATATAGGATTAACAGACATTTTTAATCAGCTCAATGAACTGACAAATTATACCTGATTTTATCTGATTTTGCCTGCACTCACATAATGACACTACTTAGAGTCAATAAAGCTGCAAATAAATCCAACATATCCCGGGAATGGGTGCTGACATCTACTGGTGACATTATTTGGACCAAGGAACATGCTCTGGAGCTACAGGACTCAGACTCAACACTTGACAACAATTACAACAATTCTATTAATGAATATTAATACATACCAAATACTAAATTTATTTGTATAATTATGCTAACATAACAACCAGTTATACAGTGCATTAGCTCTCTGCCTTCTCTTTCTCTTTAGTTACTTTTATTGTGCTGATGTGTTGTGTACATGCAGCATCCATTGCACTTCTGCCCATCCTGGGCAAGTGATCCATTATATGTGGCTCTCCCTAAGCTTGTTTGTTTGCATGTTTTTGTCAGTTTTTCTTCACCCTTGCTGAGGTCGTAGGTCAGAGGATGTTACACCGTGTACGGATTGTTAAACCCTATGAGGTTAAGCCCTGTGATTTAAGAACATGGGCTACACAAATAAAATTTGAGTGACTGACTGATAACCAAAGATGTGCTTTCATATCATGCCTTGCTCCGCCCATGGGGTTCACACACTGCAGGTAGGGCAAAAATCTGGCTCGTGAAAAATCAGCATTATCCTGGGGCGGGTGGGGGGGCATCACAAAGCATTTGTTCTTAGGGCACCCAAATGGCTAGGGCCAGTACTTCTGAAAGTGTACTGAGACCCTCTCGCTCACATGGTTTTAGTGTTCTTATTTGGTCCAGAACAAGAACCATTTGACAAAGAGCTGATGGGCACTAGATGAGGGTTAGACCTGAGAGGACCACTGGTCACTAAGATTCCAGGCATTTATAATCTAGGATGAGCTCAAACAACATCCAGGTATAACATATCCTACTAAACATTTTGGCATCACAGTTCACTTGTCGTCCTGTATCCCTGCGTCCATCAGGGCGGTGGCGCCTGCACTTGGTGCGGTATGGTACTGTTTGCTCCACAGTCGATATACTCATATGTCTCCATGGAGAGCTGCTCATAGTGAGCCAGGTAATAAACAGTCATAGACATCCTGCAGGATGACAAACACATAACAAGGAAGCTTTATTAATGATGTTTTAAACATGAAACGTAGCTGCTCTTGTTAATGACGTTTTTCTTTTTCACTGTGAGGCACAGTTTAATCTGTTAATCGGTCATGTGACTCCTCGCTTCACACAACATGCAGGGGCAGAAGTCAGCACGTACACACACACACACACACACACACACACACACACACACAAACACACGCACACAGTCTCTCTTTGGTTTAGGTCTGACATCAAAATCAAACTAGTGACACACTGAGGTGGAGATAGAAAACACTGGTGTGTGCAAGAAATCTCCTTTAAGTCCCACTCACTTTAAAACAGTAACAACAGTGACTACACATTTTAGAATACAAATCATACCAATTTAAAACAAAATGTAATGGAGAGAAATATGATATAAATAATATGATTAAATCGCTGTGTTATAGCGATTTAATAAATAAATAGATGAAGGTTTGTACTGTTCTTGGAAAATGAATAAGACATCTCGACTCTTCACTGAGTTTGTGGTACTTACTGTAGATGCAGATACAGGATGTGGACAGGTAGGGAAGTTTTCTTACAGTAGTTACTGCAGAGAAGCACAGGGTAATAACAGTCATGTTAGTGAAGTGACAAGCACAATCCTTATGATCATAGAGACATGTTTTGAACTGAGTACACAGATGCTGACTCATATCCATGACCAGGTTCTGCCAGTGATTGGCAGCGTTCATCCTGTGGGCAGATCAATTCAAAAAACCTCATCTGATCTTGTTCACAGAGGTGAAAAGAAATAAGCTGGGATGAACTGGACCAACTTTGTACATATTGCATGAGTAAATCTCATAAATCTACTAATCTTCTTCTTTAGCTTAAACAGAGCTCCACGTGAATGTCCTGCCTATTATGCACTAATACGTATGACAGTGTACCTATGATAACGGACTGAGATCAAATATTTCTTTCACTTTCACTGTCTTGCTTCTATCCCACCAATGCTGTTATTTTCTGCCATTAAGGGGTCTTGACCCCCACCCTCTTGGTTTCAAGCCCAACGCTCGAACCATTAGGCTACCACCCCATTAAGGAAACATTATCAAAATAGTTCTACATGCCTACACAGGTGGGTGCATGACACAAACACAGATGATGTGCCGAAGAACACAGTAAAACTGTCCTCTGTGTCGAAATGTTCTTTCTCACCACCCTGCGGATTCATTCATTCATTCATTCATTCATTCATTTTCTACCGCTTTATCCTGTTAAGGGTCGCGGGGGGAGCTGGAGCCGATCCCAGCTGACATCGGGCGAGAGGCAGGGTACACTTTCACTGTCTTGCTTCTATCCCACCAATGCTGTTATTTTCTGCCATTAAGGGGTCTTGACCCCCACCCTCTTGGTTTCAAGCCCAAGACTCGAACCATTGGGCTACCACCCCATTAAGGAAACATTATCAAAATAGTTCTACATGCCTACACAGGTGGGTGCATGACACAAGCACAGATGATGTGCCGAAGAACACAGTAAAACTGTCCTCTGTGTCGAAATGTTCTTTCTCACCACCCTGCGGATTCATCATTATAATACAATTCTTCACGGGGAGGGCGGGTCACTCACACACACACACATTTGTGTTATTATCTATGTAGAATCATACTACATAGATAATAACAATGGTAACTTACCTCAGGCCAGGGTCTGTCAGTTCGACGGGGATCACAAAGGAATACTGAAAAAGAGCCAGAAGCAAGTCAGATGAGATGAGATGAGATGAGAGTGCCACAGTAGGGAAATTATACGATTATAAATAGCTATTGAGTGCTTTTTAGACTATAGCTACATGACAATAGCAGTTTTTGGGAGGTTTTGATAGCTCACCGTTGTAATGGACATAGGTCGCACAGAGGTGAGGTTTTTAATGAACACTGTTCCCACCACTGTGTCAAAGTTAAGGGCCTGCACTGTCAGATTATAGGCCTGTACTGCTACAAAGTTGTGGTTGGTGATGTTCAACAGATTCTACAGAAAGAAAGGAAAGACTTTAATGATACTACAGTGAATGGGAGCAACTGCTACTGAAATCAAGACTCATTCATTAATCATTCATCATTAATCTGTCCCTTCAAACCACATTTTCTTTGTTTTCATCCAGCAAATCCTTTGCCCTCCTTGATCACTTTGTCTGTGGTGTCTAAATAAAGTTCTTCTTCCACCCCAACAACATCCCTGGGAGGTAGCACTACAGATATTCAGTTCGTACGAGTTCGTACACTGTTCATAGACTGTTTTTCAAAAGTGTATGTGTTTGAATCCTTATGTTGATATGGCAGCACTTTCACTTTCACTTTGATATGACACCTTCTTTCTCTACCCACCGTAATGTTGATTAGGGTGTCCTTCTCAGTGAAGTAAACAAAGGACGAGTTCACAGCTACTGGAGACAGAATAACAGGCCGAGGATACAGGAAGAACAACACGAAAGCGCTGACCAGCAGGCACACAGCAACAGACACAGAAACATACAGCTTCCTGAGAAAAAAGGAAACAATATCATCAGTAGCACCGGCAACCATAAGACGGGTGTTTAGAATTTGATTGCTCACGTGTGTCTAGGCCTCAGCCTCTGGTCATTACACGAGATGACAGCCAATAGTTTGCTCTCCTGACCTGTGACACACACATATCTTGGTTTCATATGAAAGCTGAGAATACAGAAGCATATTGCAAAAGCAACATTAAGCGTTGCTGTTTTGAATCAAGCACCTACGAGGTTGTGTATGCACAGTTTGCAATAGCTCATTGGCTGCTTTTTACTCATAATATCTGAACATGTGATGTGACAGTATCAGCATTGTGTGTTCAAGAATACACCATTAAAACACTGCAAATAAAGCTCAAGAGAACTAAGGTGATATCGCAAAGACTAAATCTCTGGCTCTAAGATGGCTTATGGTAACTGAAGGTGCTCATCAAAGAGAGGATAGCACATATTATCAGAATCCATGGCATTACAGTATTAATTAATGCAGAGTGCTTTACTCTTTATACCTCTTGGGATCCGTCCGGTGCCCTGGCAGGTTGGACAGGGAGCTGTCCTCCCTGAGCTGTCTCTTTCAGTGGAGCTACATCTCTTCAGGCCATCTTTCTCAATTATTGGCACATGGTCACAGTCTTGATCACTCCCACTCGACTGTACATCTGCCCCCCCAGTGCCACCAGCATGGCTGCTAGGAACAGCCCCCATTTCTGAAGACATGGAGGGAGAACATTTCAGATACTAGTCAACTGCAAAACTTTGGTTAACTGAAATGAACAGAAGAAAATATCATTTATGGACAATTCAGTTGTAATAAATATAGTGTAAGTAAATTAGTAGTATAAGTAAATTTAAAATGTCACATTTATGCTTGAAATTAATTAAAACATTTATTGACTCATCAACAATGTTGAAACATTTATTGCGGCTGACATTTTACACAAACTTTTTTGCGCCCACAAACTTATAGAGACTGGCTTCACTAAAACTAAAACAGGAACTATGTACACCTGCACGTGGCAGGACGTATGATGAAAAAAAAAACAGGTGATATAAATAAATATCACGTCTAAGTCTAATTAGCAAGTGTGACTGTGGTTTATGGTCACATGACACTCATCACAAGCACAAACACATTTCTCTAAGCCTGACCAACAATCAAATACATACATACATGCCACTTCTTTCAGGCTTATAGCAGTAGCAGGCAGCTCCCATAACCCTAGTGGTCGTAACAGTGACTTTTAGCTGCTGCTCTTTGCCATTGTAAAAACTAATGACACAATATTAGGCTGACCTGTGGTTCATCCTAATGCCTACTGCTAACTAATGATACACTGTGTACCAATTTTATTGTTAATCCTTTTCCAAATCCTTTGTGCTTGCATGTTGACAGCCACAAACTGCACAGATATTTGTCGGTTTTATGATTTAATATCCATTTAATATCCATTATTTCTGTTTTTTGAATCTGTTATTAGAAATGGGTATGTGAGAGCGTGTGTGTGTGTGTGTGTGTGTGTGTGTGTGTGTGGGGGGGGGGGTATTTACGCCTGCACCTCCTGCTGTGTTTTAATCCGCAGTCTACATAAAAGCAGCTATAAATTATGATTCAGTTGTGCAATAGTTCGGTTTTCCGGTGTCAAACTGCTGTGTCATTAAATGTAGTAATACATTAGCACAGTGGAGATAACAGGGCTGAACTACGCACTTTATTTTAGCACGGGTATTTGGCAGCCAACACACACAAACTAAACTAAATTTACCTTAAAACCGGTTGGTTTTAAGGTGGGGAAATTGCGCATTGTACACAAACCGCAGAAAAATATCCCGTAGCCAGTACGAGAAACCATTGTTTACTGCTGTCAACTTTAGCTTCCATGTGTAATGTAAGTAAAACATGTCAGACCTTTCACGTCCCTTCATAATGCTGACTGTCCTCATACGTTACCTACCTGAACAGTAACTTCCGTCTCCAGATGTCCACAGTGTCTCTGTCTCGTGTCTCGCAGGATTTGAACCATGAACACAGCTGTAGGCAGCTGTACAGAGGTCAGCACCATTACACCCCACGGAACACACAACCACTTCCTGGGACTTTCACAGTAAAGCTGCCAGTCACGTTAGCTTGTCCAACAGGTTTATACACATATTCACAGATCACATTTATTGATTACCAGTCAGGGTGAAAGATGCCCTGACCTCCACCCACAGCAAGCGTGAAAAAAGAGCTAAAGCACTGTTGTCATGGTAGATAGGTGTTAAATATAATAACCGTTGCAATGTTTTCAGAATATTATTTGTGCAGAATAAGAAAAGCATTAAAAAATAGTTTGGTTGGGTCATAGTCCTGTAGCTGTGGAGCATGTTCAGCTGCCACCACAGACGGTGGTTCAGGAAGTGGCTGCACCTGGTTCTGCAAAGATAGAGCACCGGGACTCTGGAGAAGAAACTGAATGAGTGATGTGCATTGACGAGACATGGATGTTATGTAGGTGGAGGGGAGACAGAACGAGATGGAGAAGCTCTCCCATTTAGAGAAGCTATTTCATTACATAATGAATCTGTAAGGTGTCTAGGTCCAATGATTAGGGCTTAAAACCAGAAAGAAACAAGTCGACACATTTAATCCTCTATTATGATAACGTTAACTTGTTAATGCAAGTTAATGTGCCCGGCTGATCACATAAACCTGTGTTTACTACCGAGCTAAGGTCATGCTAAGTGGATTTCTTTATGTGGGAACAGATGTCAGATTATTCATTTTAATAGTGTTTATGTCTATGACAGTCATTTTTAGTAGAGTTCACAGCTGGGCCAGAAATTTGGGACAGTATTTTTTGTTTTTTTTAACCACAGATATCAGTATACAGTCGATCACAATCCTACAACAAGCTGCTTTATTTATTCAACTCCAACCACAAATCTTTCAAGTCCTCTCACCACATGCAAACAAAACAGAATCTTCAAACAGTCAGGTAACATCTCTTACAAAGAATAACACATACACCCACATACAGCAGAGCAAATTTAAGCACCACACAAAAAGCCTGGTAATACAACATTCACAGCTCAGATTGTTTTTCAAAAAGCATTCAAGCATTCAATGAAAAAAAAACAAAACAAAATAAAACAAAGTTCTTAACTTAAACTCTTAAACGTTGATAGTCACTGCTTCCAACTAAGAATATCCTTATATAGTCAAACATTTGTGGAGAAAAAAGTTTCACATTATTAAACACTGATTCCAGTTAAATGTGGAAAGACTGTCCTGCAGACAGTCAATGTACAACAGAGAACTGGAGTGCAAAATGATATAAACACAAATGAGCACAACTATTCCCCAACAACTCAACGATACTGTTACCTTGAGCAGCCTTTTCTGTCACACGCCGACTACTGTCGTACCTGTTTTATGAAATACACTGTGTGACATGTTCGGAAATCCTCCTGTCTTAACTTCAGTCCTCTGCATGCTTCAAACAAATAACTAGTCAATATCTTTCACATATGTCATTTGGTTTCTTTTCTTTTCCATTCTGGATCCTTACCTATTAACATTAGCTTGTCCTAAGCAAATGAGAAGCCTTTTACATGACATCATGTGGTGGTAGGAATGATCTCCTTCATTGGACACTTCTGATTATGTCATCTTATCATTAGCAGCACTCAACCCTCTTGAATAAGGATAAACAGACAAAAACATGGATGTACAAGTAAAAGAGGCACCTTCTACCACAATGTTACACTAGCTACATTTCACCTAATGTTTAACATATTTTTAAGCACATGGGGGAGGACATGTACTTAACACACTTCTGTTACATTACGTTTCATGAAACAATCAATGGAAATTCTACAGACACAAATCCTGAAGTGCATCTGCACTGTCTGATGCCAAAACCCCATGTGTACAGTATGATCAAAAAATACATATACGTTGACGTTTTACACACCTTCCAACAATTAACCCTTGTAAGTGAGCAGGTAGTTGTTTGCTTTCAATGAAGCATCCTGTGCCCTTCCCCAGAGTGAATGAGGGGCTGTGTCTGACAAATTTTATTTGTATTAATTATGTCCACTTTATACTGCAATTAGAAAAATATGCACAGGTGTCCAAGGGGGCAATGTTAAATGTTCCTGGACATTATCTTCGTTCATTTTTTTATACAACTACCAAGGATGTCTACGTGAAAGAACTGGTCCCAGTCTCTTGTATATTTTAAGTGCAAATACAAAAAGTAACTGTGGTCATCTATTCTTTTTACAGTACAGTAATGTGTGTGAAATCCCTACATATTCAGCAGTGCTGTTGACAAAAGGTATGAAACAAAAACATTAACAAAATGCAGCCACAAGCTAAGATACATGGACCCAAATGAGCACAGATAAACACCTTGCATCAAGCTATAAGATCAGAATACAGTTACCTTTTTAGTGTTTGGATATGGATATGTGCCTGAATACAATTATTCAAACACTTGCATGTGGACCTTCTAAGACTGTGGGTAGGCATTGTGAATGAAAACATATATGATATATATTAATGATATAATGGCATATGTAGGTCTAAATATTTGAGCGAGTGTCTTGTAATTCCCTGGAAATTAACCCATTGGTTGTACATAAAAGCAGCAGATTGGAATTATACTGTGATGACAAAATTAACATTTACCATTTATCACTTTTATCACTTTTAGTCACATAAAAATGTAATATTATAACTTGATAGGACACTACGCTCACAGTGAACTGACAACAAAACAGACAGATAATGGAGCCAATACCTTTCTATAAAGTGTTTGGTAAAGTCTCTGACTAGTGGCAAATTTACATCATATTTATGTATAATCATTTTGACCAACCTTATCCTGGATGATAAAAAGAAATAAATAAGTGCTGCCCAAACAGACACGTAAGCATCTGGTAAGTGCATATCTGTGTCTCTCTGTACAACTCAAACATAGTATTTTTGCTTATTCTAGCTTCTATTAAATGTTGAGCATTGTCTATTGACTTCAAACACATAACACAACAAAAAGACAGTGAGACAGAGATTCCCTATTAACTTACAATTCAAAAAGACCAAACCTAAACCAGACTCGAGTGATAAGTAGCCCCAGTCCCAGTTACACCAGCACCGAAAACAACAGTAGGCCTATATGCAAATCTTTCTTCAGGTCAACTGTTTTAGTCTGTTTTTCACCTTTAGAATCATGTTTACAATTACTTCAACATGATAGTTAGCACAAACTGATTGACGGAGTCGGAGTCAATAGTGCACATACGACTTTTGACTAAAACACAAAAACGCACAGTTCCGTTAGCACTCTGTCACTGCTTCAGTCTAATAAGAAAAACAGTGTTAAGTGTCACATACGAATACTTAACAATGTTTATTTTGATGTAGTAGTAATTCTTTACAAAACATTAATTGTGAAATTGGAGCAGATGTAGGAACTAGCTGTTTTTGGCAGCTAGCATCATCACTGTATGTTGGTTGGCATCCTGTAACCCTGGGTTAAATTCGGCGTTCCTATGCTCTAATAACTCTAAAAAGTTTAAGATTTCTCTGTGCTCAAAACAAACTGAACATTCCCTTTGCAGGCTGCTGATATGATGTGCGATGTGCTACAAATAACATTTTAGGAGCATGTCTCTTTCATTTAATCTCTTAGATTGAGAAGAAACAACAATGGATATTTGATGGGCCAGTGCAGGATCCCTCAGACTGGAATGTTTCCCTGTATTCTGTCATAGAGAAGAGTCCACTTAATTAGCTAAACCAGTAATATGGAAGAAGGATAAAAATCTGAATTTAAATGAGCAGTAATTAACCTCATTCTTCCTGTCCCCCACCACCCCTTTTTTTTACATTCTCTTCTCAACAGTTAATCTTCCTCCACTTCTCCTCTTGTCAGTAGCGTGTGGCGTACCAGTCATTGTCAGTCATCTGAATGAGCTCATTGACCACATCCAGCAGGTTGTAGTTGTGTTTCTTCAGTAGGCGCTGGTTCAATGGCCGGTCCCCAAAGCCCATCTCCACCAACACAGCCATCATGGTGTCCTGGGTGGAGGTGTCCAGTGGAGGCTGCAGGGAACCAGGAATGATCAGTCCATGAAACCTCCTACCAAGAATACGTTTGCTTAAGCCCTGACAGGTGCAGGCAACACATCTCTCTGTCAGGCTATGGATTTCTCTGAAAGTCAAATGTGTGTGGAGCTTTACTGCAACAGTACTGTTCATTACGATGTTGGAAGATTCATTGCTTTAGAAATAAAAGTCTATAAAAAAAGATTATTTACTCTATTTTTAAGTGAAAATGTCTGCATCTTCATTTAACTAGATTCCAAAGAGAAGTGTGGCAGCATTACCTTTAAGGCTGCAGTCTGTAACTTCTATAAAAGCAATTTTTTGACATATTTGCTAAAACTGTCCCTCTGCCCAGACAGCAGTACATGAGATATGTAATCCAAAAACTAGTCCCACCTACTGCTCCTATTGCGATTTGCAAGAATCCACCACACAATACAACCAATCAGAGCCAAATTTTCAAGCTAAGTCTCTAAGGCAGTGATTTTCAACCACTGTGCCGTGGCACACCAGTGTGCCGTGAGAGGTCGTCAGGTGTGCCGTGGGAAATTGTCCAATTCCACTTAATTGGTCAAAAAATATTTAGTCACTGCAAATGATTGTTTGTGCCTGTGTTATGGCCCGAGCTGCATGTTGTCAGATGTATTGATGACATGTCTGCAGACAGTGAAAGTGTTGTTTTGGAAACTTTTTGAAACATTTTCTAACTTTTTTGATTGCTGGTGTGCCACGGGATTTTGTTTAATGTAAAAAATGTGCCGTGGCTCAAAAAAGGTTGAAAAACACTGCTCTAAGGCTCCCTTCTCGATCTTACATGCTGCAGCTGCAAGCTCAGAAAAATCTACATTTGCTGACATTTGCCACCTTGCAACGGAGCATGTGGTTATGCTGTGAAGTCATGTGCATGCTGTGCTTAGTGGTAGTGGGGTGATAGCAATACGGACAATAGAATGAACATTACTGTCTGCATCTTTTAGCTGCAGAGACAAAAGATTCAATAAACTAGCACTGACTGAGAATAAGCCCTTTCTAAAATCACATGGAAGTGTTACACTGCTGTCTTTTCTAGGTGTTAAAAACCAGACATCATCATTGATTAACAATACAAAGACAATATTCTATGGTGACATATCAGATCTGCCTGGGGGTTAGCAGATTATGTTAAATATGATGGACCTACTGACCTGTGTGGGGCCTTGTCCAGTGAACAGGGCTTTGTAAGCAGACGCAGCTACTGACAGAGCTCCCTTCACCAGGCCGCTGGTGATGCCTGGGTGCCTGAGGACAGACAATGGAAGGAAATTCAATTCAAAAGTATGAAAAGTGCAAAATATTTAAATTAAAAATGTAGATGAACAAGGATTTTTTTTCAGTTGCCAACGAACATTGAATCATAACCTTCCAAAAATGCAACATTGGCTCATCAAAGTGGATTCAAGTTTGCCAAACAGTATTTTAACTGAAACAGAACGTTAGCTATAGAAAATAACTTCCACAAAATGAGCTTAAGTCCAGTTCAAGTTTGTACAGAAAATAATATAAATGAGGTGGCATGACTCCTCCATGACCATGTACAGAATCAACTCTTTATAAGAGTTGCAACATTTGTTTGTTTGTACTAACACATCTCATTTATTCCAGTGGAATAACCACTATTAGTAGATATGCTTGCAATAGAACATAAATTCGTGCAGAGTTCAACTTCGTTGTCCAGCCAAATCTTTTTTTTTTCTCCGTTTATATAAAATTTAATCCATTAAGTGACATATAATCCGACGGGGAAAAAGTAACTTGGTGGACTAATATAGATACTTACATTTTTTTCTTTAATCTTAAGACTCTCTTTAATGTTTAAAACTTGTTACTGTAGTATTTCCTTGAATAATTATGTATGATTCTCATGATCTGCAATTTGTTTCAAATAACAATCTGATATACAAGTTAGTCATATGTGTGTATGAGTGACAGAAAGGGAAAGAGAGAAAAAAAGAAAAAAAGAGAAATAGAGAAAAAAGTGATCAAGAGAGAGAGAGAGTGAGACAGACACCTGGGGTCCTCAGGGTTGTCCTCTGTGTCTTCAGTATCTCCTGTATCATCTGCTTGATTAGTACCGGAGGCTGGGGAACAGCAAAACATCACATAATTTTGGACTCCATCACAAAACTATCTAACTTAAAAAAGTCAATCCCTCTGTTATTCTTTGTAGTATTATTTGTCTCAAGATCTTTAAAAAACGATTTATCAGCATCTTTGTAAAGGTTAAGCCTAAAAGAGAAAGGGTTCTGGTGTGTCTGTAGACTGTGTGGTGCTCACCATCCTCAGTTTGGTACAAGTCAGAGCCCTCAGCTTCCCCAACTGCAGCAACATCTGGTTCTCCACTGCTGTCCGGACTGTCACAGCACAACATGTTTCAATCATTTACCAGCAGTGTCACAACAAACATACCCAAAACCTTCCACTACAAAAGAAAAAAAGATAATAATAATAATAATAAAAGTTTCAAACTCACTTGGTGGGGACATGGTTGAGTTAATCGTGTGTTCATTCATACATTCATTAAGGGCACACAAACACGACTCCAGGATAATGAGCATATTGCTGTGTCTGCTGGATTTGTAAATGTTAACAAATAATTGAACCCTTACACAAGACAGCAGGACTGAAAACACAGAGAAATACAATATCAACATACTCTAATAATTGTCCCACTCATAGCTGTCAAAGTCTCTGTGTTACCAACATCATAACCATCGACCCTGCATTCACACACTTTTCCGGACCTTGTTGACTAATCTCCTTGTTGTGTACAATGACGTGGAATGTGCATACAGAAGTCATTTGCACATTGTCCTTTTTTTTTTACACTAGGTCTTGCTGGACATGCCAAAGAGTTCGCAGGTCACAGATAAGGATTGCTCTGACCTGGCTTTAACCATGATGACCATTTGACTTACACGTGGTCTGAGTTCTCCACTGGAGTTTATCAAAAGAGTTTATGAAAGTGGTGTGCAAAAATCACATTAATTAATGAATGAATTAATTAGTTCATTAATTAATTCAAGAAAACAGCATTTCTATTAAAACAAGATAAACCATGCTCATACTGTCCTTTTTGAAACACGCATTCACATGAGGGAGTGATGAGTTGTAATCAATCATCAGCAAATTGAAATTAAAACAGATCCGTAAGGGATTAAACATTGGGAATGTGCGGGATAGAGGCCTGTCCTTCAAATGAGAACATTTGCATCTCACCCTTCATACTGACCTTGGAGGAAAGACAGCTTTAGGTGGTGCCACCACTTCCGGTGTCAGTGGCTCGTCATCCAGTGTCTGAGATGTACACAGCATGTCATTAGCACTGCTGGTGCTCGACAGCTCGATTCCTGAAGAGGCATTTGCTTCCCTGGTCTCAGCCTGCTCCCTCTCTGCAGCAGTGCTGCCTGGGTGCTCAGGGAGGTCAGCTGACTGAGTCTCTGGATCTGTGGGGGTCAGGGCTGGGATGTCGCCAGGCTGGGACAGAGCGGAGCTGCACCAGGAAAAGGACGACAACAACAAACTCAGACCGCAACAGCTGGCAGCCATTTAGCTCATTTTCTTGCATGATTATGATAAATGTCACTTTTACTCAGGAACCACAAATTCTCATGACAGCACCACAGTGATGGCTGCATACACAGCTCATACCTGTACATGGACTCCCCCAGTGGCCGACTGGTGTCGAAGCAGTCGGGGAGGATGATGATGTAATCCTCTGAAGAGGTGGAGGATGAGCGACTTCTCGTCCTGTCTCTCTTCCCCTCTCCCTGTTTCTCCTTCTCCTCCTCTGGCTCCCTCCCTCTCTCCTTCACCCTGGACTCCATGCAGATGTGCGACTCTTCAGCCTCATCTGTCATGGGATCAGTGACATCACTTATTTACTGCGAGCGAGTGAGATGGGAAGATGTTTGTGTTTCGCACTGAGACTAGACAAAAACGGAACAACTTGCATGGCTCTGTTCGAAAAGAAATCAACCAACACCTGGGATTAACAAGTTACATTTTGTTTATTTGACCCATAAAAATGCAGAAAGACAAATCATTGGTGTTAGCGATTACATGAGCAAGAGTTTATCTATCCTTAAAGAACTTCTGTGCAGTGTGTGTCTATTGCTATATATAGCTTATATATGGTTATATAAGGTAGACCCACACCAACAGCGCCATGTTTACCTGCACAGCATCATCATACAAGTTCTTGTAACAGCCACATTTTCTTAGTACATGTATGCATATGAATTAAAATGAAACAACACATGTTAATAAATCAGCTTCAAGGAGTCTATGGTGTATTGTTAACATGTCACCACACACCACAGAAGACATGAGATTGTCTTGTTGCAGATCAGATGACTCCAGTGTTGGGACTGTCGCCATTCATACATGGTGACTGACCATATTAAATATAAAAACATGTAATTTAACTGTTTTGTGCCCAGAAACCACATGTCATATTACTACAACTATGTGTTATATGCAGTACATATTGATACATGTGTGTCCCATACCCACATACCTGAAAAATATCTATAAGGAATGAGTAAGGAACAAGGAATAAGTAAGGAAATGCACCTGCAACTCTGCAAATCAATCAACTTGCAGTTCATGTCCCTGTTCTCCAAAATCATATATGCAGTAGACTCTGAAGAGATGTGGCCAATAACATTTAAACACCAACTTCACTTGATTTCATCAAGTTCGGGTGAATGTTTGAGCCAAATAAAAAAATAACTCTCTCCTGGTGTTGCTGAGATATCATATACATTCAGATTACATACAAACAACAGATCATTATTATGTTTATTCTGTTATGATTATTAATATTAGAGGAGAAACCTGTATTACATGTTTACACTTTACATTGAACACTTTGGCTTTATTGTGTGTTTATTTTTCTCCTACAAGGACTAGAACTACTTACTTTATAAATATGTGTTTAGTTTATAAAAGTAACTTCTGTATCAATATTTGGTGCAACATTTTGATATACTGGGGGAGACCCCAAGACATCTACTTGCTGTTGGAGCAGTGTTTAGCTGGAAGTGCAGAGAAAACACAATGCAGTGCATTATGTCATGCTAAACATTCATATACTGTGTATACATCTGGACACAAAACAACTACATACTATGTAGTTGGAATGCAGAGCTTTTCATTCTGAGGCAATGCTTCATATGAAAAGTAAATTACTAGGCAGTTCCAAACAAACAGATTTTTCAGGGTTGATAAAACAAAATGATTAACATTTTTCATCCGTTTTCTAAAAATAAATGAAAAACAAATGCTATAAATACTGTATATCAAGCGTTTCCTGGTAGTGTTCTGATTTGTCATGACCAAAAAGTCTTAACGGCCCTATGTTCGGTATGATCTTAGTTCAAATCTAGACTTAAAAACGTTCTCTTCTGCTCTCACCTGAGGCTGTGGAGGCCCTGGCTGAGACGTGAAGCAGGGTCGGTGCTGAGCTGGGGCCAGGCACTGGTGTCGCAGCCACGGACATGGGAGCAGGCAGGGAGGCTTTCAGTGGGGAAGGCGGAGATGCCTTCAGTGTAGCTGATGGTTTGGGGGTGATGCTGGAGCTGCTGGGGTCTGCTGTCTCCTCTGTTTTCAGTGTTTTACTCTTTACACAAGATGACATGGAGTTGGAGGATGGGCTGCCCTGAGCAGGTCGTTCCGCTGAGAGCAAAGAGGAGGATGACTGTTAGTCACTGTAACCCCTTTCTCATGTAGTCACATGGAAAACAAAATCCACTAAACTAACGATGTCAATCTTACCACGTCAACACATGATTAAAGCATTATTTTAAGAAATATGCATTTCATTGATCAGAACTACTCTTCATGATGAACATTTCTGTCCTGGTCATGTAGTATAAGGTATTTATTTGTATTAAGAAATGAAGGAAACATATCTAAACTCCAGATGATAGAATTTCTTTGCTAGGACAATTGATTTATAAAACTGCTTACGGCAAAATAGCACACAGAAATACTACCTATATCATTATAAGATTTATTCCCATGTGTGTATTTAATGACATTAGAATATTATATAACATAATGTTGTTACTAGAATGTGTCTATGTGTTAAATTGTCATATACAGTATCAAATTCTCATTCGTATTGCCCAGGTCAAAACGGGTTCTGATAAACTGTGGAGGATCCCAAGAGAATTTAAGCTAAATGAATGCTCAGCAAAAATAAATAATGCAAATAATGTGTTATGATATGAGCATTATCTTCATTTAGAAGATATGTGATAGAACAACTCATTCTCATACCACAGAGGTATAATGGTAGTAATACTACTATGAATATTCAATGGGCCACCGTACACAGGTACTGAACCTGGAACCTGGTACATCAGCTGCTGGGAAACATGACGAGGGCACAATCAGTCAAATGAGTATCTTCAGTGTATGTGTGTTTGGCAGTATGAGTGACACCTTTAACAAAGTAAAAGAGATTTGAGAGAGATTTGACCTGACTGGTCAACTGTTAAGCTTCACTTATGGGTGGTAAAGTGGTGGAAGATGCCTAACCAGTTTATATTTTCACAGGATGACTGAAATTTATCTATCCAGCAGCGTGACATGTGATATGACTAGTTTCCGGTCCTGTTCCTTTGGGAATTCCAAAATGTGTTCCATTTGTTCCTAATGATCAGTTACCTTACTTTCATTTCCTTGTGTATGTTTGTGGGGAAATACAACCCCCGAATCAAATAGGAGAAGAACCTAAAAGACCTGTGACTAAGATCTTTACCTGTCCCTGGGCAGGACCCTCTGAGAGGGGCATGGTCAGGGGCCTCCTCCAGGGTCATCGAGCGAATCAAAGTCTCACAAACAAACTGAGTGCCACTGATATCATCCTCCCCTTCCTCCTGAGCTGGGACCGCGCCCCCCTCAGCTCCGGAGCCTGCCCCATGGGGGACATCTGAGGATCAGTAACAAGAGGACAAGTGTTCTGAGGCACAGAGCAGAGCAGGGACTTCATTAATCAGTCTAGTGTCCTCTAATCCAGCTGATTAAAGACTACCATTAAACTCCTCACAGCCAGGTCAATATGTGGACCCTTCTTTTAACCAAAATGGCCAAAGCGCTCACATCACTCCTGTTGTAAGGATCTTACTAATGATTACACTGGTCAACAAAAAATACTTTTCATTTGCTACTGAAGCAGTTCCAGCTGACATGTATTAATTCAGAATTTGCCCTGCACATCAGGGTTTTGAGTTACAGGCATAACCTGTTTGTATGTAAATAAATCTTTTTGACCAAGTCACTACATCGGTTATAAACAAGGTTGGAAAAAACAAACTTACAGTTTCTAAAATTAGTTCTAAGTCCTCTGCTTTGTATTAAACCAGTATTATTAAAATTGTATGGAAGTATCTTGGCTATCCCAGTATTTAAGACTTTTTAAGACAACTGCTACCTCTTGTCCTGGTTTAGGTATTACATTGTTGAGTGCCTGGTAACATTGTTAATGGGTGGACATGATGCCTCCATACATTATTGATAACATGTAAAAAGTCAATGTCCAAAATGTAAAAGAAAGTTCTACTGTAAATAGTGGACAGATTGTGAAAGAATACAGTCAGAGCAGTGCAGTTATCAGTGTGTGGACGAGATGCATGCTGCAAAGCTGCTCGGTCTCAACAGTAATTTAACGAGAACACAATTCCATTTTGAACAAAAGGTATGAATGGGAAATTCAGTTACCCATTATGCTGTTGATAACTTCCGTCTCTTCCTTGATCAGACCCAAAGAGGGACTTCCCTTGTTGTGCTGGTGTCCATCTTGAGGCAGAGGGGATATACAGGGAGTCATGTCTGGAAGGAGCAGAGAGAGAACATTTACCCATCTCCAGTCTGCTCATAAACTTTTCATACACTTACTGTTTATTTTATTTATAAATAAATATAAATATATGTATAAAGTTCATTTTATTGTTCCTCATACTGCATCTTTAGTACAGCCATGCCACCGTTGGCACACCCAATCTTGTTGGATCTTGGAAGCTAAGCAGTGTCAGGCCTGGTTGGTACCTGGATGGGAGACTGCTGGGAAATACCAGGTGCTGTAAAATAATCCAGCCATAGGGGGTCACTAACTAACGCATCTCCTTTTTGGGTCCCAAACCCAGATTTAAAAAATGGAGGGTTGTGTCACGAAGGGCATCTGACATAAAACCTAAGGCAAATCAACATTCAGTTGATCCGCTGTGGTGACCCCTGAAAAGGGAAGGAAGAAGAAAAGAACAACATGCTGCATCGTTGATCAAGATTAGCATTTGAGTGAGGATCTCGGTTTTTTGAAGTGTCCAATTTTTCTGTTTTTGTCTGTAAAAAAACAGACAGATTAAAACAGGAGAAAGCAGTGAAGTGCTGACATATTCCGTTGTGTGGGAGACGAGTTCCAGTAAGTTGCTATGACAACTTAGACAGTGGTCAGTCAAAGTCCTATGGTCCAAAGACACGCAGATTGGGGTGAGACTGGCGACACTAAATTGACCATAGGTGTCAATGTGAGTGAGAATGATGTTTGTCCCTGTATGTTGCTCTGTGATTGGCTGGTGTGGTCAAGGGTGTATTCCGTCTTTCATGTCAGTGACTCCAGCTCCCTCTGCGACTGGGTCCTCAGTGGACATCACTGTCACACACAAACTCTCTGTGCCCTGTTTTTATTTCGGATGTTACTGCGTTACTTTGAAAAACTCCGGGTGCTCCTCAGACACGTGAAAAGGTGAAACACAGT
>JAFBJQ010003031.1:48310-66267 GCA_016785345.1 Trinectes maculatus
AATTAACATCATCTTTTAAGAAAGGGGCCTTAAAGTAGCCTAGCTATTGTTACTTTATACTGAGAGATGCATTTTTTGAAAGGCAGGCTAAAAAAAGAGAACAACTTACCCATCCGGAACTTTGGATGCCAAAACTCCCGATAGTGCACTTGACATGTTTATTTTCTTTATTTTCCCGACAATACTCCCAGACTTTAGACATTCACGGTCTCACGCTAACATCACTATGCACCTCTGCTTCAGCCACCGTTGCCACTGCATCGACTTTGCTATTGCTATTGAACTTCTTCAGTGTTTAGTTCAATATGGACGCAGATGGTGCAGGCTATTGCCCCTTACGTTTCCGGTGGTGCATTGCAACTTTATTTGCATGTATTCTAATGAATTGAATGGCGTCCACCATGTTGCTTAAAATAATATACGACTAGGCGACAACAAAATTTCTGGTCGACCACATTTAATAGTCGACGTCGTCGACGTCATCGACTAATCGTTGCAGCCCTACTGTGTACAATACTCTTTCTTTCTGAGTATTATCATAGGTGGTATGAACAGCAACGTCCATGTATAACACACTCACTGTTCTAGACAAATCGCCACCAAGTGGAAACGTTTTCTTACCTGCGGGGGTGTTGTTTGGGACATTATCCAACTCTTGGACGATGTTAATGTCCAGCAGCTCAAAAGACAGAAGATCCTGACAGGCAAAGACAACTGATTAAAGATGATGTTGAGTTGTATTATAGAATATATACATATTTTTTATTACTGTATTTATTCTTGCATCTTCAGCGTTAACCTTTCTGCTTTGCTTTATTTTCTGTGGTTAGTTTGCCACTTCCACACATTGGAGACGTCGAGGAATTCCGCTGCACAGGTATGAGAAACGAGTCGCACCTCTGTTTTTCTTGACAGTCAATGCAAACTATTGCAATTTCCCTTCAGTATCAATAAAATGTGCCGTGACATCCAGGTAGCTGTCATTGCTAACTGACGTCACCAATCACCAGTAAGGGGCGATGCTGACAGCTTTCTCAAGCAGGTTTGTTTTGCATGTTCTCTCTGCGTCATACAAAAAATTTCTGCATGACACAGTGGTGCTCCTCGACGTGTGTCACCGAGGCAATTCGATCAGTGCACAGAGGAAGTAAACAAAGTTGCGTTGACTTCATTCATTCATTCATTCATTCATTCATTCAGATAGATAGATAGATAGATAGATAGATAGATAGATAGATAGATAGATAGATAGATAGATAGATAGATAGATAGATAGATAGATAGATAGCGTGCAACAGTGATATGACTGAAGAAGTTATCACCTGTGCAGTGAGCAGGTCTACAGAGGGGATGTAGTACTCTTCTTGGTCCACTGACATCAAAGGCTGCTCGCTTGAAGCTGCACAGCTTTTTCCATCCTTTGTCACAGGGTTTTTCCCCTGCATAACAAAGAATAATTATTTCTGTCATCCATACTCTATCCATACTCCACACACACACACACACACACACACACACACACACACACACACACACACAAAGGTAACTGCACACAAAATTATATGCAGGACATCTTTAACAGATATAGATATACTTTATACATACAGGATTAAAAGTATTTTTCTGACAAAGTATTTGTTACTCTACCTGCGGTGTGACACAGGGTGACACCAGTATCCCATCAGCCATCATGGGTGCTGGGGCTAGAGGGTCGACGACAATGCTGCACCACACCCTTGGTCCAAACTGCTCTCCACCGTGAGCCAAGCGCCAGTGGGAAGTATAGGAGCCCTCTACAGTAGGAGCACACAGTGCTACGCTCACTATACCCACCTGGATAGGCAGAAAAAAAGGAGGTCATGAACACAGGTCATGAATGTGCTGATCATAGCCACGGCCCACAGAAATATCTTTCTCACCTGTCCTGGCTGAAGGAAGGGAACAGACACTTCTCTCCAACGGTCCCCAGATCCCACTGCCAGGTTTCCCCACATGAACTTCAGCTGCAGGAAGCAAACAGGGCATGACATGATGCAAAACTACAGCAGTAACATGATACCCTGTTACAGCTACACCTTGGCAATTGGCTATTAATAAAATATGAAAAGTTCATATTTGAAGCACATTAAAAATTCTGGCCAAATATGAATCCAAATACTCAAAGGCGCGGTTGTTAAATGGTAAATGTGTGTGGTAAACTTTTCTAGTCTTAACCACTCACAGGCCTTTTACACTATATGTCAAATTTACCAACTAACCTACTGACCAGAGGAATCAGGAATCAAACCACTGACCTTTTGGACCACAACTGCCTCCTGTACCTCTAAAACAGCTGCTGGTTGTGAAGTTGTGACATGCATTCTGCTGTCTGGTTATCAGTAGACTTTACAGGCGCATTTCCACCAGGGTCAGCTCAGCTCAGCACGGTACGGTACAGCACTATTCTACACGGTACGCTTCGTTTTCCATTACAATGGAGTAGTGTCGCAACGTGCGCAGAGTCGTGGGTGGAGTCATCGCCTTGAAACCTGTGTCGGTGCGTGCTGAGTTATCACTATTGATTCCTAAAATATACACGGTGTGTGTGTTTTAGATGCTTGCATATTTGCTTATGTGTAGCGGCCAGCAGTCGCGTGGACGTTCAGCCGGTCCTCACAATGGTGGGTGACGCCACACCCATGACCCACCAGACCACCACTGGACCAATCCTGCCGAGCAGCCGGCTGACGTCAGTTTTCGACTCGACTCAGCACGCTTGGAACCACGAGTGGTTTCAACATCACCACGAGTGGTTCCAAAGATCCAGTGCACAGCCAGGATCTGACTTTTTTGAATGAGGTCTAAATTAGTGTGTAAAATCTGGATGCTTGGTTGTAGTGAATGTTGAATGTTAAAAATGTTTTTTTTAAACGGAAATTGAAGTTTCTCTCGTCGAAATGCGAAGATCATTTTAAAAATGTTTTGTCAGTTATCATTTCAATGCTTTGATAACATGAGTATCCGTATTCTCAAGAAGAGATTTTTTTTCATTTTTTTTGGTTCTACTCGGAGGTTTTGCAAAGTACCAACCTATCTAGTAATTTTTCTAAAATCTCAAACTAGTGCATATATGCTATGCAAAAATGCTGCCAAAAGAATAGACATGTACTAGTTAAATGACTCCATTAGGAAAGAACTCTTTACCTTTGTATCAGCACCCCAGCTAATAGTTCCAGTGTTCCTCATTTTCCAGTATTTAATGAACTTGGTCCCTGGACGCAGTCGCGTTCCATCAGGTAGGTTCTCATCCAGAAATGCAGCTGTAATGGTTGGAACCACCAAGGGACAGGGACGCTTTGGACGCCTGGGCAAAAGATAGATTCTTTTTGTCCTGAAACGAACTTGGATTTTTTCAAAGACATTTTTTCAAGTTTCGTCTTTAATTATTTGTTTCACACCAGTGCAAACAAACAAATTCATCTTAACATTGATAGCAAATTTATTTACTGAGGCTCAAGAATGTCACTTCTTTCTCTGGTGTTTATTTCAACGAGTTTGGGGAGTTGGAGTTTTGATGACCTACTCAGGGCTGGTATGCTGGGTGGCTCGAGGCTGCAGGAGGACAGGCGAGGAGCTACCATCTCTGTGGGAGGAGCTCCATTGTATGCCCCGCCTCTCCATCCTCAGCTGTTTGCGGATCTCTTTGACCTCAGCCTTCAGCAGGCGTTTCTCTGCTTTCAGACGCTGCTTCTCAGCCTTCCGGAAACTGCGGTCACCTCGTCTGTAGAACCTAAAATGGGAAACCATACATCGATGAGCAGAGGCAAAAACAAAGACAGCAACATGACGGTAAAATTATAAACAAAACTGGTCTTCTATGGATGCAGGGCCTTCCCTGGGGGTCGTAAGAGGAAATTTATATTTTGGCAAGTCATCAAGAATATTTTGTACATTATTATAGGGCACGTTATGGGCTGAAAATGTTGTATGATAACAGGCAAACAGCTTCTATTCATCTCATGATATTACTTTGTCCACAAAACCCAAACACAACTGGACTGCCATCGTGAATGCTTGTGCACGGTTTTACTCCCTGCCTATTTAGCAGAATTGTTCTTTACTACAGAAAAATCCAATTTGTGTTTTATTTTGAGCCACGATAACAGCATAGCTGCATGGCTGTCAGTTCTGGGAAGGTCAGTATGACAGTCAGAGACAACTCTATCAGTCAGAGACACTAGTCAGAGACACTATCTCAACGACTACTAAATGGATTTACAATAACTGGTAAAAACATGGACTAATTGTAACAAATTAAGAGACCTTATGACTACAGCTTACAATCACTTTATGTTTGTCGAATATACTGATTTATGAGCGGTTTCATGCAAAATTAATGAAGAAATCCAATAAGCCTCAGCAAGGCAGGTCACTTGTCCGCAGGGTAAACTGTTTTTGTAGATGGAACAGTTTTATTTTTGATATTTTACATACAACATTTTACTATTAAACCTTCCACACAAGTTTTTTTGTTATCCAGTCTTGCTACATTTACACCACCTGTCAATATTTCTGACCATAGATCTGACCAATCAGAGGGGGTCTGGGGCACAGGGACAAAATCTTTTAGCAAGGATGAACACAAATTTGTGATCGGATCAGAGAAACGCAAGGAGAGACACAAGTGTGAGTTGATAAACTTGAGATGCATGTTAAAGCCTAATCTATGCAGGTCCTTTTGACAACAGGCTGTAAATCTAATGGGTTTAGATTTTAACCTATGAATATAAAGATATAGCAAATATAACAAAGATGTATTGTTAATGTTGTGGTGGCGTACTTGCTGTGGTCAGGGGCAGGGGATCCATGTTCTGGGATGGACAGAGGAGTCCTAGCTCTCACCAGGTTGTGACTCGGATCATGAGAGAAACTGCAGGGCTCGCACAGAGTGCAAGATGTGCACACACTGATGAGAGACAGCCATGGAGAGAGAAGACAGGGAAAGGAATGAGATGGAGAGCATGTTAGAAAACAGGATAAAATAAGAGGAAATAAAGGGTAAGTCCACCTAAATTCTCTCCAAATACAGATTTTAGTTTCTTATCGCACGTGTCAAACTCTTTAACTACCCCCTTTCAGGATATGAGAAAAAAAGTCATCAACACATAAAACACCATACACATATTGGTCCCATGTAATTGATCCTTGATACGCCTATCTGCAGGGTAGCGTGTCATTTAAAGGTCATAGAGGTCATTTCTCTGAGGGACATACGATGGACTTTATTTACTATTACCTAAAATTACTATTCAATATTTTACTTTCTCATAAAATCTTTTATTATTTATTTATTAACCTACATGTATGTAGGTTAATAAATAAATAATAAAAAACTAGAAAAAACTCAACGCACCACTATTATATTATATTATATTATATTATATTATATTATATTATATTATATTATATTATATTATATTATATTATTATACTTGTATAATTCATAATTATAAGTCATGTTGTTAATGTGTTGTGTACACGTGGCATCCATTGCACTTTTGTCCATCACTGGGAGTGGGATCCCTCACATGAGTGTCTCCTGGAGGTTTCTGCGTTTTTTTCCTCTGTTAAAAGGGGTTTTTTTGGGCAGTTTTTCCTTGCCCTTGGTGTAGGTCAGACGATGTCATACCCTGTACTCTTTGTTAAAGCCCTATGAGGCAAATTGTAATTTGTGAATATGGGCTATACAAATAAAATTTGATTGATTGATTTATAGTTTCTAGAAAAAAAATCTCAGAAACCCCATCAATGCAAACAGCTGAAATAAAATAACGCAGTCCTGGCTGCCAGGACGGCCTGAATCCGGCATAGGGTTGTGTGACATACTTACAAACAAAAAGCTGACAGATTCAAAAGGTAGCTAGATCCTGTGGGTCAATTACACATTTCCGTTTAGTGAATCACACTGTGTGATTTCAAATACATATGTCGTCTTGTCTGTCCGCAGAAGTCTGACCAATGCCTGATAAATGTCACTCGAGTCAGCATTTGTTGGGTCTGCTACCAGCATGTCAGACCCACATCTTTAACTTAACTGTCAGTGACCATGTTGCATAACTGTGATGTAGTATTGACTGTTTTGACAAAGAACATATTGAATTTGCAGATGACAAAAAAATCTAAGTGTTCTAATAATTTTGGTCACCACTGTATACTATTTATGTTTGCTGCAGATATGAGGTTTCCGTTGCTGTAAGTGATTTTACTGGAAACAAATCAAGCACCACATATGCTTTTGTCCTGTTAAAATGAGAAACAAAGAGATATAGGAGGTCAATAATAGTTTTGCCAAAAGACTTTTACAACACCAGCTTTGCCCAGCTCACATTTCTTACACATCAAATTAGCTTTTTTTTGTTTGTTTTTTTGTTTGTGTTTTTTTTTCTGTTTATGTATCATCAATGGCAAATATTCCTATATATGTTTCATACTAAAAAAACAGTCAAAGTGAGGAACTGTGCCCTTCCAGCTGCTGGAGGGCTTTTACTGTGAAATGCTTACAGGTTGTATTGGGTTGCATTGACAAAGGTTTGAAGACGACTAAGAATAACGAACTAACAGCCCATACCTGCACTGGTAGCCGCCTCCAGTGGTTTGTCCCCTGCAGGAGGAGCAGGGAGGAGTGGAGGAGGATGGAGCTCCAGGCAGAGTGGAAGACACTTCAGGGACCTGCTGTGCCTCTGCTCCACCTACCGCTTCTCCTCTACCTCCCCCTGCCCCACCTGCCGCCCCTCCTCCTCCCAGGGGCTTGTGGATGCAGCACTGTCCAGAGAACTCCCTGCAGATCTTCTCCACTGCCTCTCGAACCACCTGGTCCTTAAACTGAGGTAAAGAGAGCAGGAGAGTCCATGTCTTAGTATGAACAGCTACTACAGTGTCTTGCCTGTTCTTACCAATGTTCTTACCTTCTCCATATAGGACGTAAACCAGGCTGGGGGGGTCTTGTCTTCTTCTTTGGTCCCTCTTACTTCTTTCATGATCACCTGATCACACAAGAGAATACTCACTTAATAAAAACGTCTTTCTCTTCTTTATTTTTTTATTACATTCAACCAGCCACCAGCTATCATATCATTCACATCACCGTGTGTACAAAGCATAAGAACGCTGGCTAAACACATCACCAGCTTCTCCCACTCTTACTGTTGTCTATAATGATCAGTGACCCCTGGCAGACACCTATATTACACCTAGCTAAAAATGTGTTTGTGTTTGTGTTTGGGACTGTATTGGTCAGAGGTCTAGATGCATCCAAGACATCCTAATGACAAATGGTGACCTGATTGGCCAAACTACCACTGGAACTAAGCAGTTTGCCACTGTTTCCACATTCACAGCGGTTAATGCATCGGGGGCACCTATTGGTGATTTGGTTCATCTAGAAATAACATTTTGTTTCTCCTAGTGACCAATCAGCCATGTTTGAAGAGTAGCTACGATGTCATTCGACCAAGATCATCCGTTGACCATAGCCCAAATTAACATTATGGCCACATTTTTCAGTCAGTCATTTTCTACCACTTCTCCTTCTCAGGGTCGCGGGGGGAGTTGGAGCCAATCCCAGCTGACATCGGGCAAGAGGCAGGGTACACCTTGGACAGGTCACCAGCCTATCACAGGGCCAACATATACTATATACAGAGACTGTGGAAGCCACATAGGCCAAGCAGATAAGTTTCTTTTGAAGATGACAAAGTACTTGATGTGGCTAATAATGGTTTAACGTACAACACTTTCCTTTAGGGTCGTGACAACCTCATACTACACTACACAGCCACATGGATGCATGATGAATGTATTATCACTACTCTTGTACATATATATACAGAGAGAGCAGGAACCTTAGCCCCGTGGGGACCTGGGCTAGAATAGGTCCCCAGCACCCTCCTTGCTGATCGTAAGAGGCGACAAATGGGAAAGGATGTGATGTGCTGTAATGTAATGTAATGACCATGGCAGCAATGCAACAAACTACATGCCAACTGCCACACAACGCGACAGCTGAAGAAGAAGTTAAAATACACAACACACTCTGACCACACAGAAGACAGAAGAAAAGGAATTGTCAGCCTACGGCGCGAGACAGTTTTTGACTTTTAGTGTTGCGGCAATGTTTGTTCAATTCAATTTTATTTTTCCAATTTTCATGTTCATCAGTTACAACAATTACTACTACTATTGTACAGCCTTTGTAGCATTAAGCTTGACAACAACGAGAACGAGAGAAGATTCTGCTGATGTCTGGTGTAAGTAAATTAGTCTGCTAGATCAGGGGTAGATCGTGTTTCTCCAGTTGTTCTCCAGTTGTCACCAATTCCCTTCTGTCTTCTGTGGTCAGGGTTGTTGTGTGTGTTCTGGCTCCTCTTCTTCTTCACCCTCACATTTCCAGCCCCTAAACAATTACCCAAATATGACCATACATGGAGCCAAATAGCATCATATAGTATCTAAACTGCATACATACAATTTGTATAACCAATCCTATTACATTGGTTACATCCCAAGCATGCAAACACCTTTCCAGCCACAGTGTTGGCTAGAGTACACCTGGCTCCAAACATTGCTTATCCGTACTAGTTCTGTTTCTGCTTCAACCAGCTCTTCCAGCGCCCACGGGTGCCTTTGCATCGTTGATTTGAATTTCTTCATGTGCCTTTTCAGCTTTCCAGTTTTGCTGATTGCTGAAGTTCCTTTCTCTTGATCTTTTGCAGCAAATGCGTCTTTTTCAATCTAAGGAGCCACGCGCCCTCTCTAGCCAATGCCATGAGGAGTAGTAGGCGATAAGCTTGTTGATGGTGTCGTAGCTCTCTTGTATGCAGGACGCTATCGTTCATCAACAGAATCATAAGTTCTCATCGTTGTCAAGCTTAATGCTAGGAAAGCTGTGCAATAATAGTGGTAATTGTTGTAACTGATGAACATGAAGATTGGATAAATAAAACTGGGTTGAAGAAACATTGCTTCTACAGACAAACAACCATTCATATCCACCTTCACACCACTGGACAAGTTAGAGTTACCAATAAATCATGCAGCCCTTAATAATGATAATAATAATATTAAAGCAAACAGAGCTCTGATATGGAAACAGTATCGGTATCAGCCGATATCCAAATTCAGGTATCTGGATCGGATCGGAAGTGAAAAAATGTGGATCGGTGCATCCCTGATTACTGTCACAATCAATGAAAAAATGGAACAAACAAACAAAGGGATAAAGCTAACAACACCAATGTCAACACAGTGACATATGTATGTAACAGCAACAACACTGCCAATATCAAATTGGGGATAGCTGAGGTGTGTGTCTGGGTCTTACCATGCCCTGTTCTGGCACTGCAGCCTGGATCTTGCGGCTGACCACCTGTGCCAGGGAGGGGCAGTGCTGTGGGGGTCTGAAGCCCCGCTTTGGCTCTGCCCCGCTGGCCTTGGTAGTGGGGATCCTTGCTGGTTGACCTCGAGTCTCATACACATTCATGTGCAGTCGGTTTCCCTGACGTGCTGCACTCTGGAAAACAACAGACTAAATTCATCTTACCTCATTTCTGGATAGTTTTTTGGTTCAGCTTCCACAACTCTTTGTTATAGTCACATTTAAATGCTAATTTCTAGTGTAAAGGATTGTTTAATTTCCAACAAGTACAAAAGTGTAAATAAAAATGAAACTTGACATCAACCTACCTTCAATGCCTCTTCATACTCCACTGGAAAACAAGCAGAAACAGCATCCACATTTCACTGATACTTTGGTCACATGTATCACATCAAAGCTTGTGACTATCTACATTTACTTACCCTGACTGTTAATGGACACCTGAAAAAGAAAGGAGATTCTGGATGTAACAATTAGTTACTGGTTTGTTGATACAGTTATAAGAATTAAAGGGTGACTCCATAGGATCTAAATACTACATTGCTAAAGTAGCCCTTTAAAAAACATAAAAATAAAGATAAAATGACATTAATCTTCAAGGAAAATGCCACCATTTCATGAATTTAAGTGTCAGTGCAGGAATTGCCTGGTTGCAAATGGTGGCATATTTCTTTAAATAAAACAACCAAATAATATTCAAACTGTACAACAGACAAAAAACTCAATAGTGTAAGTGGTGTGTGTGTGTGTGTGTGTGTGTGTGTGTGTTCTTCAGTTTATAGGCATGAAGATAAAATGAAATAAAAGCAAACTGCAAGGGAATGAACAAAGAAGACCAGGGTGATGAGAAACAGATTCCCTCACCTCCTCATTCTCCTCATCAAAGTAGGTCAGCTGAAGGCTGCACAGGCCAAAGGAACGCTTCACCTGGACACACAAATACAGATGTGATCAGGACACATAGGAAGAACTCAGTGACTTACGTTAAGGTAGTGGTTCCCAAACTTTCTCTGCTGGGCCTTCCCTTTGGCTAGTTTCTTTCTTTCTTTCTTTCTTTCTTTATTTGAACAGGGACAGTGCACATTAATGAACATTTCTGTAAATGGCCCAGTGTTAGCTTCGAGCTAATTTTCAACTCTAGTCCCTGGGCATGATGTAAAGGTGCCAACAACATTAAAACACAACAATCAATATAAAAATAGAGTTTACAAATAGTAGTAAAAGTAAGGAGGGTATTTGTAATTAATACAACCTCAAATTACCTGAGAGGGGAAAAAAACTGTGCAATGGCACTGCACACTTTGGGAACCAATGCATTAAGATTGTGTGTGTGTGTGTGTGTGTGTGTGTGTGTGTGTGTGTGTGTGTGTCAAGAAAAAGGTGACCTCTGTAAGGTCTGCTATTTCTCCTCCCTCCCTCAGCCAGAGGACACATTGTTGAGGGAGGGAGTTGTCCCACACACTCCTGCTGCTGTCTCGTCTGTGTCCACTTAACACTTCCGGCTACCAGCACATATTGAGAGCATTATTCAGCAATTCGTGATAAATGAAAAAAAAACAAGTGCAGCTAAATCACATTGAGCAAACCCACTCACAGTCACTCTGAAGCAGAAAAAAATGACTCCGAGTGATTTCTAATATGTGTGACTCAGCAGCTCTTAGACAAATGAAGACTACTGCTGTGGTGGTTCACTGAGATGGACGATAAATCCCTGACCTTCTTTCTTGGTTCTTTCCTTCTACTTCCCTTGAGACTAAATATGAGAACTACCATAGCAGTGATAATAAATGAAAAGTAGAACAGTAGTTTGTTCAGAGGAATTCGTATAGGAGAAGAGGACTTTTGATCATTGTATGTTGGAACTGTGAAAGGCTGGCAACCTTGTCAGGATGTGCACTGCTTCTTGCCCTATGGCAAAGGATTAGACGTATAGATGATGAATAGAACGGTGTAATGATTTTGTTGCTTTGAAAGCTACTAGCTATCAGCACAACCTGATATTAAATATTTTTAAACCAGATTTTAGCTCCACCATATTATTTTTCACATTCGATTTCTGGCGTATGACCCCCAGGCAAGGGGGAGAAGTGTCTGGATGTCCCTGCTGAGGGTGCTGCCCCTGCCACCCGGACCCGGCTAAGCAGCACAAGGCAGCCCTGTGCCAATAAGCACTATGCAAGACTCCGACTACAGACTACTAACAGCTCATCAACAATCCAGCAGCATGAAATGTGACTTGTGTTATCCTTAGTGATTCATTAGCCACATGAATTCAAATGACGACGACAGAGACAGACACCCATCGGGTCTGTTCCATTTTACTGTGTGAAGTAATTCCAGGACCTCGATTTTACCATGGCAACTAAAATGTCTCCAATCTGAATCCGACTGTATGACCAGACATCTCTGCCACAAGAATATGTTTATAGTTCTTACATAGTGTGCTCCAAATAAGTGACCGGTAATCACAGCAACAGCACTGAAGCAGGTATAACACATCAGTGACCTAGCACCTGTGAGGGCAGGGACTCGAATCCCACTCTCGGCACCAAACTGGGCCCTTGAGCCTGGCCCTTAATCCAATTTACTCCCCGGGCGCCTTTACTGTATGGCAGCCCACTGCTCACACACGTGTGTGATGGGTTAAAAGCAGAGACCAAATATCATTGTATAGTGTATGTATATTGTATGTTGAATTGTATGTTGAGCAGAGTAGGTGCAAATAGATTAAGATAGCGCACATACTGTGGTTTACTAAACACTAATTTTGCATATTTATTTCGTGTGTTTGAAAGGCATGTATTAACTGGCACAGCTCTGCGCACACATGGCTGCGGTTGTTGTAACAAGGAGGAGGCACCAGGGCGACGAAGGGCGACAGAGCGAACAAGTCTTTTCTGCTCGCTTTAACATTTTTGGAATGGCGGAAGAAACAATAACAAAGAAATATCGCCTTTCCAGCGATGGTATCTTCCCTTCATCTGGATCAGTTCAGCGCAGTGGCTGCCTCTGCTGGCATCTTCCAGAGCAGTTTTTCCAGTGTGCTGTCTCAAGTGTGAAATGCCATGTCACTCAGAATGGGAACATACATAAAATTCCCACACACTCAGGACACATTAAATACCACACAACAGGGCTTGTGTGGTATTTGGCTTCCCCAAAATTATTGGAGCAATAGACTATACGCATGTCTAGCACAAGAACATATAAAAAAAAAACACACACACACACTCTTTTAATGTGCGTGTGTCACAGGCCACAGCACTCCCCTCCTGTGCAATGGACTGTAACCAGGGACAGACTGGCCATGGGACATAACAGGCATTTTTCCAGTGGGCCGACAGTCTCGACAGTTTTTTAAATTCATATATTGGTCTGGACTGGCCCATAAAACCAGATCAGTGGCCTGACTGACACTGGGCTGGCCCAGTCACATTGTTAAACACCAGCCCCTTTCACTTTGGTCCTGAGTTTGTTTCCTAACCACGGGCCCGGTGGGTCTGGTCCAAGATGCCAGGGCCGATTTTTTGTCTCAGTCCGGCCCTGACTGTAACCCGTCTTCAGGTGCTGCAGACTGCTTTTTGTGTTGCTGCAGTAACTCGATATCAAAGCCAACGTTCTCCATGGTGAAAACTAGTAACACGTGAAACGTAAACACGTGACGTTGGCACCCGCGATCAATTGTGCACGCAATCTTAGTATATCACCCACAACATGCAAACCAATAGTGCATGCAATCTGTTAGCAAGCGCAAACACATTGCACATGCAATCTGGGATCTTAGTAAATCAGGCCCTATGTCTTTTCTGGGCGCCTGGAGTTTTTCTTTTTTTGGCTTTAGAATGGTAAAAAAATTGCTATTTATGAGTGTTCTTGTATCTACAAATACTGTGTGTGCATCTAGAGGACAGATTCCAATTTTTTTAGTAAGGACCATTTATTTACATGCCCACATTAATAAAAACAGGTGGGTTAATAAAAACCTTGGTTAATAAAAACTTTGGTTAAAAATAGCAGAATTCCCCTTTATAGTGAATCAATTAGCTAATTTCCAAGAGGCCATTTTAATAACCTTTTATTAACCCTTAAGTCTGCTTCTACTTTATCTGCTATGACAAGTCTATAGGTTTTATGATAATGCCTGTTGACCTGTAAAGGTCTGCTATGATCTTTAGATCATAGCAGCCCTATGATGCTATGAACTAAAGCATCATAGGGCTGCTATGTCCTAGTTTTATATTTGCTTTACTTAAATAACAGCAAGGAAACTTGCATAAACACTCAAATTTATCTTACATCATGTAGAGACAATCATGTATTCACTCGTCACTCTAGAACAGCCTACTTAAATGTTACGGTTTTTTGTAAATAAACCCTCTTGGCCCACATCTTGGTCCATAATAATTTTACCACAAAAACTTCTGTGGTATTCCAAAAACATTTTTACTTAGTTGTATGATTCAAATGTGATTTTGAATCATTGGAACCTGCAAAATCTGTTGTGACTATCTGTCTATCTATTCATATATATTCAGACTGGAACCTGCCTATGGACTAGGAAGACATTTTTTAATGAATCTATTATCGACATCCTTACAGGGTTGAGGTGGGAGCAGGAGCCAATCCCAGCTGAGTCTTGGGAAGGGTCATCACCTCATCATGGGGAAACATACAGACACCAACAACCATTCATGCTGACAATCTATATAGACTTAACCTAATCCTCAAACTGTATATCTCTGGACTATGGGAGGAAGATGGGAAAACCCACGCAGACATGGGTACAGTATATAAACTCCATCTCTGAATAATTATGGTACTAAATAACAACAATAACAATGCACAAATTAAATAAAGTTAAATTAATAGTAAGTGGGACTTCACAAGCAAAACCACTCAACATTAGGGTCACATGCATTTATACAGCACCTTTATCCCATACAAAGTGTCTTGCCCAGAACTGTGATGAACATGTGATCTAGAGGATTCACCAAACTTCCGGGTTCATAGACAACCTATTCTACCCCCTCTTCACCTTGTATTAATGGGAGACTTTTCAGGTAGGGATGAGGAAAATTACTTAATGTGCAGTAGTGTATACCAGTGTCCATGACCATGTCTGCATTTGCTCCAATTATTATGTGACCTACACATCCAACTCTCAGCCTGCACCATACTGCACAGTGATACACCGCAGTCTGATGTGTAGCAGCCATGTCTTTGTGCAGAGCTCATTTATAGTTGCTGGGTGAATATGATAACTGTGGACAGAAAGGCTGATGTAATCTGGTACTGGCTACAACATACCAGTAACACACTGAAATAACCCTCAGATGCCATCAATAACAATCTGTTAAAAACACATTAATACAATATAATTATATCTGACAAGCACGTTTACAGTGTACACTGTAAGGCTCTGTCTCGGTTTTATGCCTACAACAGTTCATTCAGGCCTTGTACACACACACACATCAAATGGTGGCTGTGATTCAGACTGCCCAGACCATTAACGTTGAACTATAAACCGTGTTTCCATGACGACAGATCGCTATAATAATACTGAAAGGACTCGTGATGTATCCTCGCTAACCTCTCTGACTCGGGTGTCTGCTGTGCTGTGAGGAGTTTCACAGCTTTAATGGTTTCGGCTCCCTGGACACGAGCTGCATGACGGGTAATGCTGCTAATGCTACGATCGGCATCTCTCTCTACATCGGTAACAGTAGGACCTGATGCTCAGAAGCTGCTGCGCTACAATCACAACCGGCAGCGGGCGATAAGAGAGTCTACGTGGGCAGAGGCAGCCTGCTTCTTACCATGGCCTCGATCGACTCCCAGCTCTTGGTCTCGGATCCCGACAGGAGGAAATTCTTGGAATTTCCCCTGAAATTCACCTTCAGGTTGATGTAGAAGTCCATAGCGTCACCGTCTGCGCTTTAATGCATATTAGACAAGGGAGACACGGAGCGTTTTCGGGGTCAGTCCCGACTATTTGGATTAATCTCACCAATTCCGTCCACCGTGACTTATCCGACTGGGGGTGAGGCGTATTTTGTGTTTACATCAGCTCCGGATCCGCCCACTTTGCACCATGTGTCCGGAACAGCAATTACCACTTCCGGTGCTGCGTCATTGCGCGAGAAAGCTCATGTTTGTGACGTGACAATGGCTGTGTCCGAAATCGCTCCCTAACTCCTATATAGTGCACTATATAATGACCACGCCATTTTGTAGTGGTGTGCGAATGCTTAGGGATCATATGTCCACTATATAGGCTGTGTTCGAAATCACCCCCTAACCCCTAACCCCTACTCCCTACATAGGGGATATAAATGTAGTGCACTATATAGTGAGCTCAACTGAAAAATCTTTCGGACGCTGCGTCATTGCGCGAGAAAGCTCATGTTTGTGACGTGACAATGGCTGTGTCCGAAATCGCTCCCTAACTCCTATATAGTGCACTATATAGTGACCACGCCATTTTGTAGTGGTGTGCGAATGCTTAGGGATCATAGCATGTCCACTATATAGTGCACTCAATATATCCCACAATTCACCGCGAAATGTAGTGAACATCCGATGGTCACTAACCGTACCCATGGTATGCTGTTTGTTTCACTGTGCTTGTTTCTCTGTGCTAATGGTCTTCTATACTGACAGCAGCTTTTTTGTCTCCACTAGGGACTTTGCCTCATATTGCTGCAAGGACCAGTTTTGTCTCCTCCATTGCCACAGCGCAGACCTGTTTAAACTTTTTCCTCGCTCTACAGTCACCGACGTAGAGTCGCTTTTTGTTTGTAGTTTTTGAGAACTCTTTGTTAATAAATATTCTATGTTTGTTCTACTCGGCTTCCTGTTCTCTTTCTGATCCACCAGTAATCCAACTCTGAAACACTGGAACACCTTTGTTTCTCATGCTCCGTACTATCTAAATTCTGGCTGGACATGAGAAATTGGATAGCGCTGAAGGTCCTCGACATCCCGACCTTTGACATTTCCCATATTCTTTTTTATTTGGAAGATCTAAACCCAGCAGTCTCCGATATGATAAACGCTATTCTTCTTACGGGTAAATATCATATTCACTGCAGTAAATGGAGAGGACAAAAGCCTTCCTTTGAGTGTTTTATAAATGACTTTAAAATATTTTTTTCATCTCTTAGAAAATGCACTCTGGAAAAGCAAGAGAGCTTTATGATATACAGGGGGTCCTCGAGTTACGACGGAGATCCGTTCCTGAGAATGTGTCGTAACCGAATTTCGACGTAAGTCGGACCATACATTCATAGGTAAGGTAGTTACAAAGTTGTGCCACTAGATTGCTATAACACCACGCTAAAATAAGAGTTTACTGTGGTGAATTGCCTTTTGTCACAGCAGACCAATGAGGTCTGTTTCCTCATTGCGTATGAGTGCAGAGTAGCAGTGTTGGGATTGAACAGTAAATTCACTGAAATATTTAAATGACATTTTTTACTGAAGACCCAGTCATACCTAGATTGTTTCATATACTGACATTTCAAGACCTACTATAATATATATGTTGTTTAACTGTTGATCATTTTGGAGAACACTGTTTGAACATGGCATTTCAACTACAGATACTTTGGACGTCTACTCCCAGTATTTCTGACAGTTTGTGACGCTTCGGCTGTGTTATAGCTGCATCATCTCAGTTTTTGGAACATTCTGTCGACTGTTTGCTGGGGAGCAGGTGGCAATTTGCACTGCGTTGCTTTAACTCCAAAATAAATAATGTTTTGTGGTGTAAATTATACTAAGAATGTGGTTGTTGCCTGAGCAAATTCATTAAAATTACAATGTTATTCTATTTTATTGAGATATACATGTATCTCTTGTCACTGTGGTGAATTGCCTTTTGTCACAGTAGGGGTTGATATCGCGAGTGTAATGAGCATTTCCTTTAGATTTCTGATATCAACCGTTTAGATCCTGTGTTGTGAATAAACCTACGGTATCGCCACGATCCCGAACGCATCTGTGTCCGTGTGCATCTCCTTACTTGGCAAATAAAACATCTCAGCCGTTGCAGAAACATATAAAGCAGTGAAGAATATATTCTCCTGTCTTCCTCCACTGTTCCCTCTTCCACTTTGTTCTCCATGTTGGTGTTACCTTCCAGTTCCTCTGATTAGTACAATCAGTACACACCTGAATTACTGAGTCATAAAAACAGTATGTTGCCTTTTGGTAAAGTCTTGGGGAACCAGTCTGTCTTCCTTCTTCTAACAATGCAAGAGTATACAGGGGGTCCTCGAGTTACGTCGGTCGCGAATTACGTCGTTTTCGTGGTTACGACACATCTCCCGTGAACTTCCTTGTTTCAGCTTAAGCGGTTTGCCCCGTAAATACGTACAGACTTCACAGGGGAACTCGTTGATGAGCGCTCTCTCTGTCTCTCAGCGCGCCTGCCGGCTTTTTTTTTCTCCAGCACCTCCACAGCTGTGTTTACTTATGTGAAATGGCGGGAGGAGGGGGGTGCGGAGGGGGGGAAGCCGGTAAGGAGATGCACACGGACACA
>JAFBJQ010003031.1:67232-141774 GCA_016785345.1 Trinectes maculatus
CCTGTGTTGTGAATAAACCTACGGTATCGCCACGATCCCGAACGCATCTGTGTCCGTGTGCATCTCCTTACTTGGCAAATAAAACATCTCAGCCGTTGCAGAAACATTTAAAGCAGTGAAGAATATATTCTCCTGTCTTCCTCCACTGTTCCCTCTTCCACTTTGTTCTCCATGTTGGTGTTACCTTCCAATTCCTCTGATTAGTACAATCAGTACACACCTGAATTACTGAGTCATAAAAACAGTATGTTGCCTTTTGGTAAAGTCTTGGGGAACCAGTCTGTCTTCCTTCTTCTAACGATGCAAGAGTATACAGGGGGTCCTCGAGTTACGTCGGTCGCGAATTACGTCGTTTTTGTGGTTACGACACATCTCCCGTGAACTTCCTTGTTTCACCTTAAGCGGTTTGCCCCATAAATACGTACAGACTTCACATGGGAACTAGTTGGTGAGCGCTCTCTCTGTCTCTCAGCGCGGCTGCCGGCTTTTTTTTTCTCCAGCACCTCCACAGCTGTGTTTACTTATGTGAAATGGCAGGTGGGGCAGCGGCAGCCGGTAAGGAGATGCACACGGACACAGATGCGTTCGGGATCGTGGCGATACCGTAGGTTTATTCACAACACAGGGTCTACACGGTTGATATCAGAAATCTAAAGGAAATGCTCATTACACTCGTGATCTCAGCCCCTACGGTGTGTCAAGAGGGACAAGATGGACAAAAGGCAATTCACCATAATAAACTCCTATTTTAGCGTGGTGTTATAGCGACATCTGGTGGCACAATGTGTGCACAATGGCACAATTAATGTATGGTCCGACTTACGTTGAAATTCGGTTTCGACACATTCTCAGGAACGGATCTCCGACGTAACTCGAGGACCCTGCATTATATACAGTATTTTACTAATTACAGCAGTACAGTATTGTCCTTCTCCCTGTGGACCAATGTACCCTGCCCAGAGAGTTACCAAGGCCCCATCCTGGAGCCGGCCACTCAGGATGATTTGCAACCTACCCACACTGTTTATAGTCAGGATGGGGTGCTGTTGACCTCAACTGAAGACGTCACTGGGCTGTGGAAGGAATACTTCAGGGATCTCCTCACCTTGAATCTTTGAATCTTTAAATCACCTGTGTGCATTGTCCATTCCATTCACTTTCTGTGGACCGTTGCTGGTAAGTATGTAGGTCACAATTTGCACTGTGCTGTTTAAACTCATAAACTGAGAACGTTTTGTGGTGTACAATATACTAAGAATATGGTTGTTGCCAGAACAAATTAATGAATATTACAATGTTATTCTACTTATTGAGATACACCTGTACCTCTTCTGACTGTTTTGTCACCACAATATAAGTGTTTTTTATATTGACATTGTAGTTTGTACTGGCAAACTCAGGATTGCTCATGTTGTTACATATACACAGTTCAAATATCATGAAGTCAAATATTGGTTTCTCTCATAGGTACTGATTGTTTTCCTTTGTGGTTGGCTTGGTATGTACAAAAATATCGCTACTGAATATTACATCATAGTACAAAATGGAAAGAACTGTCATACTGTAGACACGTAAGAAAATACAATTTATTTGCAGCAGTTGCTGTTTACAGGCTGCTGTGAAAACAGATAGTTGATGATGACATTTCAGTGGCAAACTGTTTTAGTATATTAATGGACCTTGTCCTATTGTATTGGTGCTTTAAATATTATTTTATTTCCACTGTGATCGAGAATATTATGTGGTAAATGTTCGCTCATGACTGTAGACATTACATTATGTTGGTATGCTCATGTGATATCTATTGCACTTTTGTTTTTCCTGGGAGGAGGAGAGAGATTATTTCTTTAATCCCCATATGGAAGTTTGGATGGAGTAGGTACAAACTCTGATTAAACACAATAAGGGTGATTGTAGGACATGGAAGTTAATTAGTAAATACATTGATGGTACATTGATTATCTGGATTTAAATGCACTGTGAGCTAAACTCTCTCTGTCTTCTATATATCTCCCATGTGACTGTGTCCTATTCTAGTTGGTGACACAAGCTGTCTGTGAGAAATGTAACATAACATGTATTGATTGAGAACATTATCAGGCACCTAAATCAATGTTTTCTTCGTTACTATTCAAAGGTCACTGGAACTGCTAGAAATTGTTGATGTAACCTGAATAAGTCCTGAAGTGGAAATAATTTAAATTGAGAGATTGAAATGTTCCATTTATCAAACTGTAAAAATGTAGCAATGAAATGGAGTCTGAAATGTTGTGTCTTGCGAGTAAGTTTTTCTTTTTCTTTGTAGTCCGTAGGTCTGTTTCCTCATTGCGTATGAGTGCAGAGTAGCAGTGTTGGGATTGAACAGTAAATTCACTGAAATATTTATATGACATTTTTTACTGAAGACCCAGTCATACCTAGATTGTTTCATATACTGACATTTCAAGACCTACTATAATATATATGTTGTTTAACTGTTGATCATTTTGGAGAACACTGTTTGAACATGGCATTTCAACTACAGATACTTTGGACGTCTACTCCCAGTATTTCTGACAGTTTGTGACGCTTCAGCTGTGTTATAGCTGCATCATCTCAGTTTTTGGAACATTCTGTCGACTGTTTGCTGGTGAGCAGATGTGGCAATTTGCACTGCGTTGTTTTAACTCAAAAATAAATAATGTTTTGTGGTGTAAATTATACTAAGAATGTGGTTGTTGCCTGAGCAAATTCATTAAAATTACAATGTTATTCTATTTTATTGAGATATACATGTATCTCTTGTCACTGTTTTGTCACTCAGTTTCACTGCAGAAATCCACGCTATGTCTGTTAAAATGTGTTTCTATTGACTTCCTAGTTTGCACTAGCAAACTCTGGATTGCTCATTTTGTTGCATATGAAGATGAAGATGACATGTTCCTGTATCATGTCTTTAATAATGCATCGAAATAACATTTTCCTACAACCTATGTGTGTTCATTGTACATAAATACATTTCATCTCCCACATAGATTCTTAACCTAAAGACCTCTGTTAGTTGGGCAGATTTGCCACCTCTGTCTATTTGATTAAACTTATACAGTTCTTTCCTTTGGTTAAAAAACTCTTTTGTCATCTGACATTGTGTCATTGGTTGAATAACTGCCATTTACACTTGGGGAGAACGCTGGTTCATCTTTTCCTGTCTGATGTGATAGGCTCCTGTGAGAGCTCGTCGACAAACAGCTCTTGTGCTTCGTGGACACTGCTCTTGCTCCTAACCTGTGAAACAAGGGCAGGCCTTCCTGCTGTGACACACAGAATGAACTACCTCTGTCTTTCACACATCTGACAGACACACTCTCTCTTCAAAGACGGTGAACTTTGTGACCTTCTAGCAAGTGTTCCCCTATTGGTTGCATTCAGATCCGCTGATTGGCACCACTTATCACCTTTTTGTCAAATCGGCATGTGTGTTTGACAGGATCACACCTCCTGCATGTAGGCACATAACAGCAAAACATCAAGCAACAAATAATACTGACTGGAAAATGTAAATATCATGATATCAATAACATGTACATGAGGCAGCAAATAACATTGATGGAAAAAAATAAGTTGTACTCTCAACTTTTAATTGCAAACAAAGTCAAATAGGTTCCATATAAAAATATCCACAAATATTACTTTGCCAAGCACTATATGCAAATATCCAAAACAGATATTATTGCATATTATTCTTTCTATAACACACACTCATAAACTGTTGTTCACCTTTTGTGGCAATGCTTTCTCATGAAACACTGTTGGGAATGCCACAGCAGCCTTCTCATTGATTGTCTCAATAAAAACGTTTTATTATTTATTATTATTGATGTTATTAATGTACATTACATTAATGTAATATACTTTTAACCTTTTGCTTTCATGTACCAAAACACTACCTCTGTTGTTTGTGTGTTGTGTGTATACGTTTCAAATGTATACTCGTTGCTTGTGCTTGTGTTGTTTAGTTTGTTTTTTTACAAAAAAGTGCAGACAAATTCAATATAAAGTGACCAGAATATGAGTTTTAAAAAAAAATAGACACACACACACACACACACACACACACACATTTATATATAGCCCCTTCAGTGCGTCCTTATCCAATCCATTTCATATAGAGAGCGCCCACATCACTGAATTTCCAGTCCACGTTTTCCCTACGACCTCACTTGCAGTCGGTACCTGCAGAGTGTGTGTGTGTACTTTTGAAGCACACAGAGCCAACTAGAACAGCATAGTGGCGCGTCTGACGTCAACCAAACGACAGTATAAATCACAGCACAGGTGCCACACAGCACCAGACGAGCACGCGCCAGTCGGACAGGTAAGAATTTTAGTTTTAAATATTAGTAAATTATCACTTCACTAAGAGATACATGGTGTAATTAAACAAGGGGTGTGTCTGTAAGTTAGTGATTTAATTTAGACTCCAATACAATTAACTAACATTTAACATTCCACCCCTCCCTTCCCTGAACACTAATCAAAACTCTCCCCACTTACTACGGTGGAAACCTCCTTCTATGAACACTGCTATTTTTACACACAACATAAAACAACCCTCCCAGCGTTACAATACATATGCATTGCATTACAGATATATACATGCTTGCCTACATCAACAACTACATTAAAGTCTGTCTGTTCATGATTTCAGAATGGCACTAAAAACCGTCACTGACACCAAGCCGGACACTCCCGGTCATAGGCTACCTTTAATACACGTTTGTATAGTGGCCAGTCGCGAGGACAGGAAGGTCCTGCACTGGGACTTTGGCAGCGGCACAGCCACACCAGGTCTTGTTAAAACAGACAAAGTCGCCATCATTTCTGACGGACAGTCGTTGGCCAAAATTAGGCTGCACGAGAAGTTTGCCGGACGCATAACGGACGGTGTGTCCTACATCCTGCAAGGATACAGTCTCCGAGGAGCGCGCGCCCCATATACAATTACCATAGGGAGCTGCACGAAGTTTTTTCGTAGTAGCCACCTGCAAGTTAACGAGGAGCTGCGAAGAGATGCACAGAACATGCTGTGTCCTCCATCCGCGCTGGTGGCCCTGCGCTCGTGGCGAGACTGTGACGGCCTAACTACTGTCGTGGGAAAGATCGTTGAGGTAAGTCAAACTTAAATCCACGACTACTATTGATAATAGTAACAGCATTATTAATAATAATTAATTATAATTAAAAAATAAAACAATAGCAATAACAAAAGTTGTAATATGATATGCCCTGTGATAACACTTGGTTTCACGAAACACAAAATAAAACTTTAGCTTTACTTTGCAGCTATCCGCAATAAGGCCAGTCAGAAGTGGCAACGGTGACGTCCCGATGCGGAACGTCACGCTCCAACAGGTAGGCTGCGTCAACCATGTATAGGCTAGATTTGTTTTTGTTGTCATCTACCTTATTCCGAACGACACGCTTGCCAATTGGTAAACGTTCCGCTGGGTGAACGGAAGCTGTACTAAGCCGTTGGCTAATCGTGCATGCTAGCGTTTGCACATCTGTGTCCAGCAATGATTTATTATACAAATTGACACTGTTTTGTTCCATGTAATTTTACCACAATATGGCGTTACGCATCTCGGATACCTCTTGAATATGGCGACTACAACTATGTTTGGGACTATACACCTATAACCCAAACAAAATTACAAAAACCAAATATATGCAGAAACTACTTGTTGTGTACTAACCAATAAGTCTTTGTCATACTAAACTACAGTAAAAATGTAATTATGAACACTACCCACACTATCAACATTTACTTGGACCCTGCTATTTGTATATCATCTAACATTGACTTTAAAACCAATTCATGGTGATGGGCATCAAGACTTTGACATACATAACAATGTCTCTAACCTCACATCACAAAACTAACCAACAACATTGGTTAGTTTGTGGTGCGTTTAGATGTGGGCGGTATTGTTTTAATGTTCATCCTCATTTAAACAATACTGCCCGCAAATCCCATGATGATTCACACAAGTTTAACCAACCAACATTTGTAATTGTGTTTTCTAATTGATGCACCTTTGACCGCATTCATAACACCTTTCATGTTCTCCATATTTTGCAGGAAGAAACACAGGCCAAGTTGGTCTTTTGGAGAGAAGCGGCCACATTACCCAACCTCACTCTTGGGTCATATGTGGAAATCACCCATCTCCTGAAAAAAGATTCCAACTATGGTGTCCGATTGCACTCCACTAATTACACTACCACTGAGGTACACTACACAGAACAATTGATTCAATGATATAATTGTGTACATATTTATTTATTTCTAACAATATGGTACTTTGTTGTTGTTTTTTTGTTACAGGAGTCAAAACAAGTTAACAAATCCACCACCATTCAACCCAAATGAGTAAGGTCTACTCAACCTGCTGCTTGATGATGATAACAAAATCACAATCAACCAGTGAAAAACAACACAGAGAATAAAGGAACTAAAATAATTTCAATAAAATCTACTGAATAAAAATGTATATACGTGTCTTTTCCATTCTTTTGTATTTGGTGTAGCAATTTAAATTGTATACATTATTCAAACTTATGTTTGAATTGCTAAAACTGTATGCAATGTAACTGTCAGGATCCTAGTGTTTTTTCCTTGTTTTCCCTCCCCTTTTGTGGGCGTGTCTAGAGCTGGGCGGAGCTGGAGTTACCACTTACCTGCACACCTGCTCTCCATCAACCATCTGCAATCAAGCCACCTGCCAACTATCTGCCACTGCTACTCTCCCCTGTATATAGGCCTGGTTCAGTTCACCACTCATCGCCAGATTGTCAACTTACCTCAGTGTTCCTGGCTTTGCTTGCTTTCTACAAGGACTCCAAACCAAAACCTCTGCACCGGCTCCATCTCCAGCAAATTATTTTGTCTTCATAAAAGAGACTTTTTTTTGCAACAATTCCTTGACTCTGTTGTCTGCATCATAGGTCCAGCACTCGTCAGCTATGACAGTAACATATCGTCACATTTCATGATATTTAAATTATCATTTCAAACTCTGATTATGTGCGCAAACATAGCCAGGGATATTTTTCTTTACACATTTTCACTGGCCAGGGTTTCCACTGTTCCGAATGTTCTTGAAATTGCACTTTTAATGTTAAACAAAGTTTAAGACATTAAAACATTAAAGACATTAAAATATCTTAAGTTTAAGTAAAGTTCTATGAAATCACATCAATGTTCATTATGTGGCTGATATATTTTATGCTGATGCTACGATAATGTTGACAATTATTATTATTATTTATCAATTTTTATTTGTATAGCCCATATTCACAAATTACAATTTGCCTCATAGGGGTTTAACAAAGAGTACAGGGTGAGACATCCTCTGACCTCTGACCTCCACCCTCAGCAAGGATGAGGAAAAACTGCCCAAAAAAACCCTTTTAACAGGGGAAAAAAACTCAGAAACCTCCAGGAGACACTCATGTGAGGGATCTCAGTCCCAGGGATGGACAGAAGTGCAATGGATGCCATAACAAAATGACTTAGACAGAGAGAGAGAGAGAACTAAGTCACTGTATGACTGGTTGTTAGCGTAATTATACAAGTAGATTAATACAATACAATACAATAAATATAACAGTTGTAATGCTACGTTGAGTGTGGTGCTGAATCCGGGTCCTGCAGCTCTGGAGCATGTTCCACGATCAGCTGCTACCACAGTCGATGGTCCATGGAAATGGCTGCACCATGGTTCTGGAACAGTGGAGCACAAAGACAAGAAGAAGGATAAGGTCTAAATGTCCCCCGACAGTCTAGGCCTATGGCAGCTTAACTAAGAGCTGATCAAAGATGGACCTCGACCAGCCCTAACTATAAGCTTTGTAAAAGAGGAATGTTTTAAGTCTGCTCTTAAATACTGAGAGGGTGTCCACCTCCTTGATTGAAGCTGGGAGATGATTCCACAGCAGAGGAGCTTGATAGCTGGAGGCTCTGGCTCCTAGTCTGCTCCTATGGATTTTTGGAATTGTGAGTAAACCTGCGTTCTGAGAGCGGAGTGCTCTAGTAGGATGATATGGGATTATTAAATTTTGTAGGTATGTTGGTGCCATACCATTTAGGGACTTACTGCTGCAGCCTGATAGTAATGAGTTACAATAGTCAAGCCTGGACGTGACAACGGCATGGATTATAATTTTTCGGCATCTTTAAGAGACAGGATATGTCTGATTTTTGCGATATTGCGTAGGTGAAAAAAGGCAGTTCTCGAAGTCTGTTTTATGTGAGAATCGAGTGATAAATCAGAATCAAATATAACTCCCAGATTCCTGGCAGTTTCACTGGGAGCAAGGACAATGCCATCTAGACTGGTTACATCATTAGATAATGATTCTCTAAGGTGTCTAGGGCCGAATACTATAACTTCAGTTTTGTCCGCATTTAATAATAGAAAATTTGTGTCATCTGCATAAAAATGGAAATTTAAAGAGTGTTGCCTAATAATGTTTCCTAATGGCAGCATGTATAACATAAATAACATTGCGCAAAGCACAGAGCCTTGAGGAACTCCATAATTGACTTGTGTGTATTGACACAGCTTTTGACAACTTATCATTAATTTGTACAAATTGAGGTCTGTTCGATAAATAGGAGTCAAGCCAATTTAGGGCAATTCCTGTTATGCCAATTAAGTGTTCGAGCCTATGAAGAAGGATGTGGTGGTCAACAGTATCAAAAGCTGCACTAAGATCTAGGAGAACCAGAACATAGATAAATCCTTTATCTGAAGCCATGAGTAGGTCATTTGAGACTTTTGCCAAAGCTGTCTCAGTGCTATGATGAACTCTGAACCCTGACTGAAAGTCCTCATATAGACTATTGGTGGGATGGGGTCTAGAACACCGGTTGTTGCTTAAGATCAGTGTTTTTCAACCTTTTTTGAGCCGCGGCACATTTTTTTACATTAAACAAAATCCAGTGGCACACCAGCAATCAAAAAAGTTAGAAAATGTTACAAAAAGTTTCGTTACAAAAACACTTTCGATGTCTGCAGACATGTCATCAATGCGTCTGGCAACATTCAGCCCTGGACCTCGGGCCATAACACAGGCACAAACAATCATTTGCAGTGAATAGATTTTTTTTTTTTGACCAATTAAGTGAAATTGGACGATCTCTCACGGTACACGGGTGTGCCACAGCACAGTGGTTGAAAATCACTGCTTTAGATGAAGAAATTAGTGTTTTCAGCTCACTATGGTCAATTTGGGTAAAGCAGTCTATGTGTGCTGAGACTGCTTGATAAGAAGATCTTGAAATTAGATGTTGAATGCTCAATTTAAGATTTTTCCATAAAATGGACTAAGGACTAAAAATAAGTCAATCGTTTTTAAAACAAGCCAACTTATCTATGAGGTCTAAAAGTCTTATCAAGTCCCAGGTTTTTTGCAGTGAACCATACTGGATCATGGGCCAGACAGGTGATAAATCATGTCATGAAAAAATCAGCTGATTTTTCAGGACCCTCTGGAAGTATTTTGCTGTAGTTGACTTCATTGCAGGCTACCAATTATTGCCATTTGTCTTCAGAATTCCCCGGGTATTTATAGCTGCTGATTGTTTTCTATGTGATGGGCATAGAATGTCATAAAAATAAAAACGTTGGGGGACCAAATCCACATTCCTTTTCTAAGCAAAGCTTTCTATTTGTGTTGAACACAAGTTGATTTGACACATTTTAAAATCGACTTTATTGCACAGAACAACTTTTTCCCAGGATTAAAAACTGGTTTAAAACTGATAAGAAAAGTCATCACACAGTATTCAGCACGTCCAGTACTGAGGTTCTTATTACGTGTCAAGGCATGGCTTCCCATTGTCTCTGTCTTCTGTGGAGATCAAAGATTGAGTGGGTGGGTCGTGATAATGCCTTTGGCTTGAAATGTACAGGGTCCTCGTCTGGTGGAAGGGGCTTCTGTCTGACCATGTCAGAGGACATGAAGAGGTGGAGAGAGGGCCCGTCGGCTGCTTTGATGTTGCTGCTAAAGAAATTAGTGGCCAGCACCGGGCTGATGAGCTGATCCTTCTGCACGTTGACACTGACCAGTGACGTGAAGAGATGCTGAGAGCGAGCAACATTTACCACTATAAATGCAAGGGTGGGGTGGGAATGGAGGGTGGGAAGAAAAAAATAGAATATTAAATGAAATTAATTAAATAAAAATGTTACATGTTAAATAAAGGGGAAAAAACATTTGCAAAAGAAAGCATATGGATTTCAGTTAATAACATTTTCTAACTTCCCTAATATTATCTGACTTAAATATCTGAACAGTGAGTGTGTAAAATACTGTATATGTAGTAAATGTTAAGTGATAGCTGCTATGAATTGAAGCTAAATATTAACCATTAACTTATTAACTAATAAGATCCCGTATTAATGAGTCACAGATTCAATGCATGATTTCTCTGTTGTTTCCCTAAAAACCTAAGATAAAATATTCCTGATCTGTAAATTGACTAATTTCCCTCTCTTTAGGTCTCTCTCACAGCACCAACGGCCCTTTAAAACATGCATCAGGTTGTTGTGTTCCTCTTTAGTACAGTCCTATAGTCTGTTGCATAGACTTGTGCATTACTGCTGCCTGGTGGACTGTAGTAGAACAGCTTGTTGTGCCTGTTGGTTTGTAACAAACCATGGTTTGTACCAATTTGCATGTTGCACTACAGACCAATATGGGCTTAAGCCGGCAAATTATACAAGATAATTTGTCTACTGAAGTGGTGACACAGGCAAACAAGTGAGCATTCATGTCCTGGTACCATTGCTGCCTATGTTCAAAAACAACAACATACCAGTACTGAAGGGACCCTACAAAGGTTCTGCAACTGAATAATGATGATGTGAAAAAACTCTCTCCAGGATGAACCCACAAAAGGCCAAATGGAACCCCACAACAAGACATTAGGGACTGTGCAACTGGCAGAGGGCCTTGACATCTCACTGTCAAAGGCAGTCAGCGCAACGTAATATGTTCCATTGCAGTGAACCCCATAATCACCCCTGCAATAATTGATGGCACTACTGCAATAGACCTCATCAGCTACAATAATGAATCTCTTCACAGAGCAGAAGTGGACCAGTTGGCAGCATGGCACAAAACCAACAACCTCTACATTGAAAAAAATATATCATCCTTGACTTCACAGAGACTGATGCTCAATTTACCCCCCTCCCGACCATCACTGTTAGAGTGTGGAGAGGGTCAACAGCACACATGGAAGTGCTTCTTGGGAGTGTACAATGTTGAAAACCTCTCCTGGTCCGCACATGTCAATGCACTCTTCAAGAAAGACCAGCAACTCCACCAGCCACATCCTGTGGCTTCTGAAGCTCTCCCACAAAGCTCAGGGCTCTCAGATTGCATTGTAAAGGAACCCAAAACACCATTCCCACTTCGACTTCACCCTTCTTTCCTCCAGCGTGAGAAACCTAAGCTTCTATAATGTTGCCACAAAAGTTTCATATCCCAAGCTGTAAGGCTCCTAAACTAAACAGTCTATAAACTGAGTGAAGGATGGCCTCCTTGGTCCTCAAATCCATGAGAAGGCAACTGATCACCTTCTAGGTCACATGAGGAGCTTGATGACAAGAAAACGCAAAGCCTCTGTGTGTTACCTTCTGTAGCCCTTGTGTTGATCAGGTTCTTGGTCCTCTCTGACTTATGCAGAGTCTCCTGAATTGCCCTCTGCAAATTAAACTGCACACCCTGCAAGAAATCATACATGTTAACAAAGTCACCAACTGTCTGTTGTTTTGGTGATGATTCAGTGAGAAACACTGTGGACCTGTAGTGACTGAAGCTCCATCATAAGAGCGGCTGTGGTGTTTAACTCTGCCTTCTCCAGACATCCAGGATCATGGTTTGGTGCTGCAGCAGGAAGCTGCACCAACTGTCTGTGGGCTCCATCAATTAGAGGTGAAGAGAAAAATCTTTTATTGATCAGTGACCACTGAAATAGTCAAACTGATGACAAGGAGAAAATATAAATAAATGTATAAAGGGGATGATGACTCATTTTTTCACATTGGAAACTGTGCAAACAAGTTATTAAGGAGCAAGATATTTGTTGCTGACTCGTGTGTGTCACAGTGAACAAGATATAATGAAGATCACTTCCTGTATCCATCATGTGACCCTGGAGATATGCCATACTTTGCTGCATATATTGTGTGCATCAGACACCACTATATACTTTATTTTTTATAATAAACATGGACTTGTCAGGCTTACCATGGTGATATCCTCTGTTCTTCCGGTGACCTCTGATTGGTTGATCATGCGTGGCATCTCTGCTTAGTGTGTCATGAGCCATTGTTGTTGCTGTGATGACTACTGGTTCTTCAAAACACACCTTCAGATGACACAAAAATCAGTACAAAAGGATGATATCATCTTGAGCACTCGTGCATACATGCAAACACACACACACACACACACAAAATATAACAGAGTCACCTTTCTAATCATTTGTCTTTTGGAGCAAGGCTGCAGCTGTGAAGGGCCAGTTTTGGAAACTGGACTACATACAACAGACAGGTCCAGCTCTGGACAGCCAGTTACCAAAGAGGATGACGTGAGTGGGACGGGAGCTGGAGGAGGAGAGGGAGAAGGAGAGCAAAAGGAGGAGGTGCTCTTCATCCTGACTGGAGCACCAGAAACATAAGAAAAGTTAAATCATGTTCAATGTAAATCTTATGAAAATAACGTGTTTGGACTTTTAATTGCAAATGAATCTATACTGTAACCATAATCATCACCACCATAGTTTAGTAAATAACAAATCCAACACTTCTTAATCACTAATTTTAGGATCAAATGTAACACAGCAGCAGAAAGTCACAATCACTACATAGATAACCTGTAGCATTTGAGTTGTGAGGTCGTTTCAAGTAATTATAGTTGTAAAGCAATGAGAATACATATAGGTCAAATATACATGTTTATATGAATTCGTTTTTGAGGTAAACAAAAGGTTTTCACGGTACCCGAAGCCTCAGTTCAGGTGGCAGTTAAGACTGTTAGTGTGAACAGAAACGATTGCAGCTACAGCTTTTTGGCTGTTTGATGACAGTCAAACATAACAGCGGACGCAGGTAACGTAACCTTTAGCTGTCAATTGCGTTTCCGCTAAACAAAATACAACTCTGCGCCAGCTACATATTGGACTGTCTGTCTGGTTTGGGTTATGGACGTGAGTGCGTTCCAGACGTCAAAAATAAAATAAAAATAAAGTCAAAAAGAACTCATATTATGTCACATACCTGATTATTTTCCCAGCGTCTCACGTACAAAATTGCCGGGTCTTCTTCTTCTTCTTCTTCTTCTTCTTCTTCTTCTTCTTCTTCAAACGGCAGCTGGCATCCACAGTGTTGCATTACTGCCATCTTCAGGCTGATTAAATCTATTGTCTTGTCTTTCACTTGATGATTTTTTAACCCATCCCATATAAATATGATTTCTGTCAATTCTTTCTGTATTGGAACATATTTTATTTTGATATTTTAGTATATAGAATTATATATGATTTATTACATATTTTATTTTTGTGTTTATATCTATATCTGTTTATTCTCCCAGATATTGATTTTTCCCTGTATGGGGCTGTGGGAAATGATCATGTGTTATGTGTTGCCTGTAGGACAAACTGGATTGTAGAAGCAGAATAAAGCCATCTGTAATAGAAGAACTGTGGTCCCATGTAAATCCCGGGGAATGAAAGTTTGTGTCCACTTGAAGAAACATAAATACCTTATGTAATAATATGCCTGACTGTACAAATTTCACACAATCTGATGTATTGTGTCAATGGTGTAGTAGGTTTGTAGGTTTGCTTGGACTTTGGTTTGCTGGTCTCAGTGTTGTTGAACTTTAACTGGCGATGTTGCAGCCACCACCTTGGCTGTCATTGGCTTTGGTTTTCATAGTGAGCCAAGATGGAAAAGACCCTGATATTTAACTGTGCCCAGTGCATCTGGCATAAATTATCCTAAATTGTCTGGCAATAAATATTGACTGTATCTATATACCTGACTGACAGAACATCAGTACCTCAGCCACTGTATAGCCAGTGTAATGCGTAATGCATTCCTACAGTTTTAACTCTATGAAATGTTGTCCTTTAGATCACTCCTAAGTGCAGAGCATTGCAGAGTGGACATTTTCCCCACGGAACTTTAGAATCCACACTGCATCAATAAAAATTGGTGCTGCCATATTTTGGGATTCTAGAGCCTGATCTGCCTTCTTGTAAATAAGTCAGTGCTGATCAATCCTTAATTCAAGGATTGAAGGAGATTTTATTGTCATTCACATCAGATGCTGGTGCATGAGGTCGCACGAAATGTCGCTCTCAGGTCCAATTTCTTCACCCCACAACAGTATATAAAATAAATTAAAAGAATAACTAAACAATTAAAGCAACCACTGAAATGTAGAATAAAAAAGAAACATAGTGACACAAGCTGCCACAGCAGCATGAATATTACTGATTTGATGAACTGGTTACAATCATGTCAACAGTGCCACTTGCAAAGATACAGTGCATTTTCCGTCCTTGGTAATTTATTTCTCTAATCTTTATTCATTACAATAATCAAAATGAGGGACTAACAGTAATGTTGACTGAGCTGAGGACTAAGGGAGGTGACACACTCCTGATGGCTTTAAGCATGCTCTATAGATGATGTGATTCTATTAAGACTGAGCAGCTCTCTTTGCTCTTTGTTATACTGGCATGGATATTATAAAAACCACCTGGGTAATCAAGAAACTGCACTGTGCATTTAGGGCACATGTGCTGAAACAGGGAGGTTTGTTACTTCCTTCCTGGTTGCCATATCAATGAATCTATCCAGCTCAATGGTAAGAGGACATGGGAGGTAGGAAGACCCTCTGATGTGTTTATGTGAACTCAAATGTACATACATAGGTAGACAGGATCATGAATTGTTAGTTTGGAGTGTGGTTCTAAATAAGAACATGAAGAAATCAGCCAAACACGTGGCAGCAGCACAACTCTGCAACTCACCACAATGCATACAACTCTGCAGACATAGGAAGTATACCTCATCTTTTAAAAACGAACGTAAAAACAGAGAACATGTCTGTGAAAAGCTTGTGTGACAATGGCACGTCTGATGGTTCCAGACAGCATTTAATGCACTTATTGCAACATTTAAGAAATGTCATCACAAACTAAGTCTACAGTATATGCAGACTAAAAACAATGTCAACTTTGAAACATCATGTTGTTTTGTCTCAAGGGTCCCATTGACTGACCAGAATGAATACAGGTGCGTCTCAATAAATTAGAATAATGTGGTAAAGTTCATTTATTTCAGTAATTCAATTCAAAAAGTGAAACTCTCATATATCATAGTGTAGCGACCAAACCTGCCTTGTCCTCTTGAGAGAGTGATCGTGGGTTCGGTATCTTGTATGACGCGCTGTCAACTTGTTGAGTGAAGAACACTCCTGAATGCGTTTTGATGATTTAATTGACAGTGGCTTTCACCGTCACACACACACACTCTATGGCACGTATACACTATCGGGCACATGTGACTAAATGTAACCAAACGAAGCGTGGTTATGCGTGGCTAAGTGTGGCATGTGGTCAGAGTGACATGAGGAGCTTTAGGGCCAACAACGCCACCTGGGGACTTGCACCCCAAGATATGACAACTTAAATCCCAATATTATAAGGACACAGGGTCGTGATTGAGGAGGCAGAGACAGTAGAGTAAATAAAACAAATCTGTTTATTTGACAAATTTCAATGAATATAGTAGAAATAAAACTGCTGCTGCAGAAAACAAAAGGAGGGAAGGGTTAAACACAAGATACGGTTAAAAAAATCATTTCTTTATTAACAAAAGGGGACTAAAAGGTCAACTATAACAATGTTAAGATTCAAATAACAGGAGACTAAAATCAGTGGGCTGGGGCCCTAGTGGGAAGCGTACTACTGTGTGTGTGTGTGTGTGTGGCCCTCCTTCTTAACCTGGGGTACAACACTACAAACGAAAAAAAAAAGCCCACTACAAACACACTAAGGTGCCCCAGTGTCTACCTGCATGCAATATGGGAAGTGAGGGCCTCACCACGGTGCCTAACCTCCCACTTAAACCAACCAAACTGACACCAGACAAAACAAAGCAGAGTGAAACACACCAAAACTGTGTAACAAAACTATACAAAACAAACTAACAAACAGCACAGCAGCAAGTCAACCTGAAGGACAAAGAAACACATGTTAGTGAGAAGCAAGATTTCCTCACACTCACACACACACGCTCTCTCTCTCTCTCTCTCTCACACACACACACACACACACACACACGTTAAACCTCTCCTCAAGAAACCAAGTCTGGACCCAGAAGTTTTAAATAACTACAGGCCAATATCCAACCTTCCCTTTCTCTCAAAAATCCTTGAGAGGGTTGTCGCCAATCAGTTAAATGATTTTCTTCACACCAATAGTCTATATGAGGACTTTCAGTCAGGGTTCAGAGTTCATCATAGCACTGAGACAGCTTTGGCAAAAGTCTCAAACGACCTACTCATGCCTTCAGATAAAGGATTTATCTCTGTTCTGGTTCTCTTAGATCTTCGTGTAGCTTTTGATACTGTTGACCACCACATCCTTCTTCATAGGCTCGAACACTTAATTGGCACATGGCTTCAGATAAAGGATTTATCTCTGTTCTGGTTCTCTTAGATCTTAGTGCAGCTTTTGATACTGTTGACCACCACATCCTTCTTCATAGGCTTGAACACTTAATTGGCATAACAGGAATTGCCCTAAATTGGTTTGACTCCTATTTATCGAACAGACATCAATTTGTACAAATTAATGATAAGTTGTCACAATACGTACAAGTCAGCTATGGAGTTCCTCAAGGCTCTGTGCTTGGCCCAATGTTATTTATGTTATACATATTGCCATTTGGAAACATCATTAGAAAACACTCTTTAAATTTCCATTTTTACGCAGATGACACTCAGTTATATATTTCAATGAAACCACATGAAACTAATCAACTACTTAGACTCTAAGCATGTCTCAAAGACATTAAAACCTGGATGAGCCAAAATTTTCCAAAACTGAAATTTTAGTACTTGGTCCTAGACACCTTAGAGAATCATTATCTAATTATATAGCCAGTCTAGATGGCATTGTCCTTGCTCCCAGTGAAACTGACAAGAATCTGGGAGTTATATTTGATTCTGATTTATCACTTGATTCTCACATAAAACAGACCTTGAGAACTGCCTTTTTTCACCTACGCAATATCGCAAAAATCAGACATATCCTGTCTCTTAAAGATGCCGAAAAATTAATCCACGCTTTTGTCACGTCCAGGCTTGACTACTGTAACTCATTACTAGCAGGCTGCAGCAGTAAGTCCTTAAAGAGCCTGCAGCTTGTTCAAAATGCTGCTGCACGTGTATTGACCAGAACCAAGAGAAGAGACCATATCTCCCCCATATTAGCTTCACTGCACTGGCTCCCTGTGAAATTTAGAATCGAATTCAAAATCATTCTACTCACATACAAAGCTCTAAAAAAATTTAATAATCCCATATCATCCTACTAGACCACTCCGCTCTCAGAACGCAGGTTTACTCACAATTCCAAAAATCCATAGGAGCAGACTAGGAGTCAGAGCCTTCAGCTATCAGGCTCCTCTGCTGTGGAATCATCTCCCAGCTTCAATCAAGGAGGCAGACACCCTCACAGTATTTAAGAGCAGACTTAAAACATTCCTCTTTGACAAAGCTTATAGTTAGGGCTAGTCGAGGTCCATCTTTGATCAGCTCTTAGTTAAGCTGCCATAGGCCGAGACTGTCGGGGGACATTTAGACCTTATCCTTCTCTTCCTCTGTCTGCTTTCCCTCCTTCCATCTGCATCATATCATCATATCTGTGTCTTATTAATGCACTTTACTAATTCAACCTCTTCTCCAGAGTCTTTGTGCTCCACTGTTCCAGTACTAGGTGCAGCATTATTCTACTTGTATAATTAATAATTATAAGTCATGTTGTTAATGTGTTGTGTACACGTGGCATCCATTGTACTTCTGTCCATCCCTGGGAGTGGGATCCCTCACATGAGTGTCTCCTGGAGGTTTCTGCGTTTTTTTCCCCTGTTAAAAGGGGTTTTTTTGGCAGTTTTTCCTCGCCCTTGTTGAGGGTGGAGGTCAGAGGTCAGAGGATGTCTCACCCTGTACTCTTTGTTAAAGCCCTATGAGGCAAATTGCAATTTGTGAATAAAATAAAATAAAATTTGATTGATTGATTGATTGATTGGTTGATTGATTGATTGATTGACACACACACACACACACACACACACACACACACACACACACACACACACACACACACACACACACACACAGGATTGAACGGGGAACCTACTCACCAGCTTGACCAGGCAACCGCACCAGCTCAGCAAGAGGCTGAATGAAGCCATTTTGAGCCTTTATATAGACACACCAACACAGCATGGGGAGGAGCTAAGGGAGGTGCTAAAGGGGTGGTTACCTGGGTTGCATTTCACAACTCTTAGGTCCACTACATAAGCACGGCTATACGGTCAACGAAAAATACAGCTTCCCAGATCTATAGTCTCTCTTCCTTTCACCCGAATACGAGTGAGCATGCCCATTTAAGGTAGCGCCACCTAACACACCTGACCCACGCTCCCAAGCATCACCACGGTAACCTAACACCACGTACTAATTGCATTATGGCTCCTACACATAGATTCATTACACACATAGTGAAATATTTCAAGCCTTTATTTGTTTTATTTGTGACAATTATGTCTTACAGCTCATGAAAAACCCAAATTCAGTGTCTCAGAAAAGTTGAATATTTTGATAAAGTTGAAGATTGTAGACTCACAGTGTTACACTCTAATCAGGCCTGAACTATGTCACCATGTGTGTAATGTATCTCTATGATATATGAGCGTTTCACTTTTTGAGTTGAATTACTGAAATGAATGAACTTTACCACATTGTTCTAACTTATTGAGACGTACCTGTAGTCTGTTCTACTGCTTAATAAAGTGCAAAGGTCTTGTTTACTACAATTTACTCTCCTTTCTTCCCATCTACATCAGACTGAAAATATCAAACCAGAAGATGGTTTTCCAGACACATCCCCTAATTTCTGATAACGTAAACATCAGATATGCTGGTGGGATTTTAAAAGGTGACCCACACGCAGAAGGACAGACTGTGCTAAGCACAAAACTTTGTTTTAGATAGCTACAAACAATGAGATCACTTTAATTCTATTTATATGTCAAGATTCAAGAGTCTTTATTTGCCATTCGTACTCTCACGCTGGTTCAGATACATAGGAATTCTTGTGCAGAGCTCTTGAGACAGACTGCAGATATCTATCTATCTATCCATCCATCTATCCATCCATCCATCCATCCATCCATCTATCTATCTATCTATCTATCTATCTATCTATCTATCTATCTATCTATCCATCCATCTATCCATCCATCCATCCATCCATCCATCCATCCATCCATCCATCCATCCATCCAAGAATTAGTGTGTAGTATGCATTTGGGATCTGCCAGCACTTAGTAGCAATACATATATAATCAAAGGTGACTGGGACTAACAAGCAGTCTCACGAGTAGCTGGTGTGCTGCTGTCGTCTTCGGGCACTTCTCATCTTTTCAAAGCGAGCCTCCATTTCCTCCAGGACCTTTGGGGTGTAACGAACGACCAGTTTGACAGAACCCTGGGCAGCCTTCAGCAGCTCGACGGCCTTCTCGTGGTGCTCTCCCTCCACACTCTGCATTGACACAGTGATGAAGCCCCCTGAGACTAGTTGTTCTCACAAAAATCACAAACATATATGTAGTTGTAGTTGTGTTATCAACAGTAACAGCAGCAATGTTCTCAAAACATCAGTGATACAACAAGTAGTATTGGTAGTCATAGTAATACTACTATTAATACAACTACCAGCAACACCACCGTTAATAACAATAATAACAATAATATTGTTGTTGTTATTATTATTATTTTTAGAGAGAGAGAGAGAGGGAGAGAGAGAGAGAGGGAGGGAGAGATCCTTTATCTGCACGAGCAATCTAACATATGATGGGGCTTGCTGAATAAGTAACTTGTATGTGAAAATAAGGACTTAAAAATCTATCCAGGATATCACAGTAAGCCAGTGCAAAGAAGATAACATATACAGTCATCTCTTTTTCTAGTTGCTGTCAGTGTGTCTTGTCTCTGTCAGTTTGGTATCTTAAGTCCCACACTACCGGGCAGCACGGTGGCGCAGTGGTTAGTGCTCGTGCCTCACAGCAAGAAGGTCCCCGGTTCAAATCTCTGTCTGTGTGGAGTTTGCATGTTCTCCCTGTGTCTGCGTGGGTTCTCTCTGGGTACTCCGGCTTCCTCCCACCGCCCCAAAACATGCACTCTGGGGGTTAGGTTAATTGGCCACTCTAAATTGTCCATAGGTGTGAATGTGAGTGTATATACAGTATACAGGGGGTCCTCATGTTACGACGGAGATCCGTTCCTGAGAATGTGTCGTAACCGAATTTCGACGTTCGGAACATACATTCATTGTGCCATTGTGCATACATTGTGCCACTAGATGTCGCTATTACACCACCCTACAATAAGAGTTTACTATGGTCACTGCAGGGGTTGATATCACGAGTGTAATGAGCATTTCCTTTAGATTTCTGATATCAACCGTGTAGACCCTGTGTTGTGAATAAACCTACGGTATTGCCACGATCCCGAACGCATCTGTGTCCGTGTGCATCTCCTTACCGGCTGCCACTGCACCCCCCCCCCCCGCCCATTTAACATAAGTAAACACAAGGCAGAGTAGCCTGGCTGTGCTGTGGAGGTGCTGGAGAGCCGGCAGGCGCGCTGAGAGACAGAGAGAGCGCTCACCAACTAGTTCCCGTGCGAAGTCTGTACATAGGGGCAAACCACTTAGGCCGAAACAAGGAAGTTCAAGGGAGATGTGTCGTAACCACGAAAACAACGTATCTCGCGACCGTCGTAACACGAGGACCCCCTGTATTCTGTGTTGGCCCTGCGATAGGCTGGTGACCTGTCCATGGTGTCTCGCCCGATGTCAGCTGGGATCGGCTCCAGCTCCCCCCGCGACCCTTAACAGGATTAAGCGGCAGAAAATGAATGAATGACTGAATGAATGAATGAATGAAGTCCCACACTACTATCTTACACACTGCCATTATGTGCTGTACTGTCTCTGGGATGTCTTTGGCCTCTGTGGCTCTTTGTTTCTTAAGGCCATGATTAGTAACTGTGTGCTGTCTGTCAGCCCATTATTACCTAGCTACTAGTAGGTCTTCTTGGTATCAGCCACTTCCTCTAAGTGACAGTGGTCCATGCCATGTAGGGGCTTGTCCTTCAATGCTGTTTGCTCCTCATCTTTTTCTCTGTTTAGCTCCTCATTGTGGTCCATTTACTTGATGTTTGTGTATATCTCCACTTTCCCAACATCTGCACCAAGTGCAACAACAACTCTGAACATGTTGAGAATGCGTATTAACATTACAGACTTTTTTTTACATGTGAAGGGTTTTTAGTTCTACACGAATGTGCTGGTGCCCGTCTAGAAACACGCTGAGAGCCAGTTCTGAAAGACCAGCTCCCAGTGGTGCCAACTGCCATGAATGCAACAAGAACAAGAGACTAGCTCCTTTCAGTGGGTCTTAGATTCTTACCACACCATTAACAGATAGCAGCTGGTCTCCTCTCTTCAGACCTCCTTGGCGGTCAGCCACCCCACCAGGGATCACTCTGGAGATGTAAATGGGGGAGTTCTGTTCTCTGCCCCCCATAATGTTAAAGCCTAAACCCTCCTCTGTCTTTGGGAGTTCCACCACCCTTGGATGCGCGTGTCCCTCGCTGGCTGCAAATGCTGCCACTGTGGCCTGATCAGGAAGGAATGAAAATATGATCATGAATGGCCTCCTGATTATTTAAATCCCTGGTTACACATCTTTAAACAAATTACATGTAATACCTTAGCTGTTGCCTGTGCCCGCACCTCTGGTCCTCCAACAATGTCAAGAGTGTCATATAGCTGCTCGTATACCTGAAAGACAACAGGCCAGAGCACAGAGAACTGAGAACAACATCCCAGCAGAAGTGGAATAACGTGATAGTGGTAGTTTGTCTCTCCAGAGCCCGCCTGTTTTAAATCTGTATGAATGGGTGACCTTTTCTTGCAAGCAAATAAAAACTCATTGCAGGTATGACGTATAGAAAGCAAACAATTAGTTCTACAACTCGGGAGAAGATTAAAGGAACAGCAGGAACAGAAATTAACAGCTCACTATGAACGTCAAACCTAAATCTGTCACAGCGTCTGATGAGAAGAGGTCAAAGGTCACAGACACAGGACCAACTACCATTTCATGACTGAGGACTAAATGCAAGGCGACATACTGTATGCATATCAATACATTCGTCAGGAAATAATATTATTACATTCATATGCATGGCTTAGTGTACTCACAATATTGGTAGCTCAATTTTCCACTACTACTTTGCTGTAGAGCCATACCTCTCTGATGTCAGCACAGAACTTGCTCTGGAGAACTCTCTGCAGGGCCTGCAGTTTGGGGGGAGGCAGCTCACCACTCCGCTGCAGGCGGTCCAGCAACTCGATCACTCTGCACACATCTTACATAGACAAAGCACAAATAATGATGGTGTAGGAGATTGAAAGGCAGGCCATCATGACCTGAACCCGTTATCATGACCTGTACTGAAGCCAAATGTGTCATTACACCAAGTTACAGGAAACTTCTGGAATAAGTGGGAAATGCAGAAGAACGCAACATACACACACACACAGACATTGTGAAACACCCCCCCCCCCCTCTTTTGTGATATGGCAAAAGCCAAAATATCTGGTAAACAGGATGAAACCCAATCGGCTCACATGCATGAGCATGAGACACCACCCAACACACACACACACACATTCTTTGGTATAAAAAGGCATGTTGACTTCTGTAATGTTGGGAAATATCTCTGACTATGTTGTTAGTAGGCCCAATGTGAATAAAGAGACCCCCCCCATCTGAGACCTGCGTCTGACTCCTGATTTCATGCACCTCTTTCTGCCACAACAATGGCTTACCAACCGCACCTACCAGACAACATCGACTTTTTTGATGTTAAGTAATTCACAGTACGTGTTTGTTGAATTACTATTATTAATTATTGTTATTATTAGATAATTATACCATTATAAATTTTAAAAATTAATTACCGTCATTAAAAATACTGGATAGGTTAATAAAGCATTTATAGACTCATGTGGATGTGACACATACAGTACATCCGCCCTAGCTAAACAATGTTGATAACCAGGTACACCTCTTCCATAGACATATTATAAGAGTAGACACCTGCTGGCGCTGACGAGATTTGGGGCCGCCATATTGGACCGGTCAACCGCTCCACTCACCGCAATCTGTCAATGAACTGTCAGGGGATTTAATGAATCATACCTCACTCAATACCAAACTGATTTTCACACGGTTTTCTTTTTTTGCTGCAAAAGTCACGCATGTATTCATGATACAGCACTCATGGTTTGGCGTGTTTTAACATTCATCGTGGGAATATTCTGATATGATATAAAGTGACCAGACGCCCGAGATCAAAACTGGGAACACAATCCCAGAAAAGGAGGGAAAAAAATGGGACAATTTCAGTTTGCCTAGCAATCTGATTGAAAAACCTAATGTTGTGTCTCCAAAACCAAAACGGGGACAGAGGTAGTTTTTTTTTCTGTATTTAGCCAGGGACAGGCAACCAAACAACAGGGACTGTCCCCCTGTTATATATGATTTAGGTTATGACAGGTATTTTACAAATCACACACTATAAATATGACAGAGAAGCAGAAACAGATAGTGGCAGCAAAGTTAGATATTTTAATAAAATGAAGAAACAATATGATTATTAATCATAGTCTAAAAAGCCTGGTGTGAGTATGTGAAACTTTGACCTGATCTCGGCTTCAAAGTTCACAGTGCTCTGCAACTTGTTTCGTATGTGTTATTGGAATTATGACCGGCCCAAGATGGCGGCCGTATTTCTTACGCCCAGCGGCGATTGCGGCGTCTACTCCTATAGTATGTATAGTATGTATGCTCCCTTCAATATTCCCTGATGGCAATGGCCTCTTTCAGTGGGATTATGCACTGCAAAATGTGTTCAACAACACATCTAAGAGGTGTTGAGGTGGCCTCAATTCTCCAGATCTTAATCCAATCAAGCATCTGTGGGATGTGCTGTAAGGGCCCACACCTTTCAACCAGACTGCATGGATCTGCTACTGGCAGCTTAGTGCCCGATACCAAATCATACCGTCAGAGGTCTTTATGAAAGTAAATACAGGAATCACACCTGAACCCTCACGTGGGCTGTAATTATATTGAAACGTACTGGGATCAGATAGTGGGATCAATAAAGTAATAAGGTAATAATCTACCTACCTACCTATCTATCTATCTATCTATCCATCTATCCATCTATCCATCCATCCATCCATCCATCCATCCATCCATCCATCCATCCATCCATCCATCTAAAGGTGATCAGGTGACCTGCACGCTGTCTTATCCCCTCTCCATCCCCCAAAAGAACAATTGAAACCAGACACTTATAAATACAATTTTGGTGAATATGTAAATTAAGGTCTTGCCCCCAATGTTCATTCATGATTAGGCAATCCCTTACATGTGTTAACAGACACGCGCTAAACACAGCCAATCAGCGACGCCGCCGTCACTGCGTACCAATGTTGCCAGATCTTGCGAGAAATAAGCAAAACAGGTCTATGAAACCATCCACAAAACCCAGTAGCTACCGGCCAGCCACCGACCGAGTGTGTGAGGTTACATGATGTAAGGGCGATTCCACGCAAATTTGTGTTTGATATCACATCAACAACACTATTAAAATGCAACACTATTTAAAACGTTGAATATGTAAATTTATTTTGAGGGGTTTGAATAAAAATTTACTAAAGTAGTTTTTTCGTGCACTAGTCGGAGTCCACATCTTAACCATTATATAATTACTTACTAATAATTACTCGTCAAGCTGAGTTAGCATCAAACATAATCGAATGGCATGTTATGTACCAGGAGTGTAGAGGGACAGTCCGCACATGAGGGAAATCACTGTATTGGCTGTGAGTCGGGTTTAATCCTGGTACATGGTGGGCTGCTGTCAGATGCAGAGCAGCGTGCGGTGTGAAATATAATGGGCGGAACATAACGCAGCTCATTTCACCATTTCATCAAATGTAACATTTGTATTTATCCCGACTCTCTCGCGACTAGACACGGTGATATCGAGCTTGGACGATGACATGGAATGTGCGTGAGGAACATAGGGATCCTGCCTCCTGCCTCTGTCCGGGATTAGCCTGCGCAGCTAGTCCCATTACAATATAACAAACCCGCCTGCACAGGCAACGGCCCCACATGCTAAACCCAAGCAAACAGCAGCGACTCCAATGACACGCATATTGGCGTTATTTAAACACATACAGTGAACTTAGTCACAAAACAGGTACAACAGAACCTGCATTAGCATCACCCTTTCAACTGCTAATTTGTTACCTCTGGTTACTGGTGAAGCGATCTGGTTGGTTCGTTACCTCTTTCTAAGCAAAGCGGCTCTGTCATGGCCGCCATGTCTGCGTCTTTTACTGGATGATAGTAAGTAGACATCATCGTGGGCTCCTGCATTCACACCGCGCATCTAAGATTGGCGATCACAGCAACGCATGGTCCATCTTCTCCGATGACATGTCACAGGTTGAAGTCGAGAGCCGGTCTGAGGGGGGATGCAAATCCTGGATGTTGGACCAGATGGGACAACCTGACTGCAGCTGCAAGCAGGCTCCGGCTCTAGCACGCGACTTCCACAAGACGCGCTACAGCATCTTCGACCTTCTGCTGTGACAGCGCGCGCACACGTTTACCACTACGACACCATATTTTAACACTCGTTTCCCCTTAAGAGAAGGATACTTGTCAGATATCCTACAGTGTCACAAGGAGGCTTTAAATCACATCCTTTATTAAAATGACCCTGCAATTCTAACATACAAACAGCAGACCAAAATAATAAAAAATAAACAAAAAGAATGAACAGAAAAAGCCCTGTAATGTCACGATTTACTACATTTTATCAATTTTACATACATTTAGCAAAACTGCTAATTAGATTCAAATAAGCATACAATGTCACTGCTTCATGAATATGAAAATAACCCTAATACAATTTACCCATGCCAAAAAGAAATTTATTTCTTTTAATTTTATTCCAAGCCAGAGAGGAAAAAATGTTCTTAGATTGAGTCACTATGGTAATCTGTTAACATTTAGTGGCATGGATTATTTGGGAAATACAAAAAAGCTGCGATTTTGAGACTAAATCAGGTGTATGCACAAACAGCGTGCAACAATATCAAGTGGAAAATTTCAAGAGCTTCTTGACAGACAGGAAGAAAGCTTGCTAGATGTATGATCTGAGGAGGCCCTGACCAGATACAGGCTTTTCATGCCTTGACACAAAGTCAAGGACAAAGTATAAAGACAGTATGGTACATATTAAGTAAGCACAAGAGGGGCATTCTTAGTACTCATCTCCTGGTGTCTCCATCTTGTAGCCATTCTCACTGGAGCCGTAGCCATCTGCTGACGGCACTGACTGCTGGTCCATCAACATCCCATCTTGGCTGTACTCCTCCATGTGTGATGGCGCTACACCCTCATCCTCATTGCCCATGTCATCACTGGGGCCCATGTCGTCTCGTAGGGATCCATGGCGCTCTTCCCTACGGTCTCCTTTTTCTCTTTCCCCCCGCTCCCTTTTGTGCTCCCTGTCTCTGTCCCGATCTCCCCTGCGCCTGTCTCGGTCTCTATGGCTACGCCTTCGGTCCCTGTCCTTGTCCTTGTCTCTACGGTCCTCTGAGCCCTCACCCACTTCTGCCTCATGTTCCTCCAGTACCCGCTCCCCACCCTCAGGGGCACCATCTCCCTGACTAAACTCTTCCCCATCCAGCCCCTTGACTCTATCTCTCTCTCTCTCTCTCTTGCGATCCCGGCTCCTGCTTCTTTTCTTTCTGTCTCGACTCCTCTCCCTACTCCTACTATCTCCTCCTGGTGCTGCCACACGGTCCCTCTCTCGCTCTCGACGCCGGTTACCACCACCACCACCACCACCACCACCAGCACCAGCACTGTTGTCCTCCACTCCTCCTGCGGCCTGTCTATCTCGCTCTCTTTCCCGCTCACGGGAACGGGTACGACGACGGCGTTCACGGGAGCGTGATCTCCGACGTTCTCTGTCTCGATCCCGCTCCCGGCTGCGCTCTCTCCGCTCACCACGATCTCTATCACTGTGAGCAGCCAAAACAAAGTGAAGATTTATACAGTGCATTTAACAAACTTACTAAAACGACAGCTCTTCACCGAAAGCACTCACCCCCCCAGGGCACGATCATCATAACGTGAAGCATCATCTCGACCAGAGTGTTTAATATTAACATCAGCGCCACCTCTCCTGGTGCCACCCAAACCTCCACCTATTTGAGAAAAAAAGCAAACAATAAGTCATGTATCAGTCAAAGACCCCAATGTTGGCACAGCTCAAGAGAGTCAACACTTATTGCTGAAGGTCATACATCCACCCACACACGGGTGTATGTCAGGCTACAGGACTGTGTCAAAAGCCGGTCCAACTAAAAACAGTAAGCTGGGAGTACATTTTGACAGCTTAATTGAAACAAAGAGCTTATACTAAGATTAAACTAACGAATAGTGTTACAGACTAGGGATGGGTATTGATAACCGGCTCCGGTTCAATATCAAATAAGAAATGGCTCGAACCATGCATATGGATGAAAGTGGTTAATTCTGAAACAGTAACGCGAACCAGTGTGGACATAGCGGGGAAGGGGGCAGGGCTGTAAAATAAACAATATTGGGCAGAAAATCGCGCATGCAAACAGCCCGAGCTGAGTCCGTACTGATATATTTATTTATGTCCAGAGATCTAGGATCCAGTGACTAATTTCATATTTATTTGCTTATAAACTCAATAAAATGTTGTTGACAGAAAAGCCTACTTTTTGTACACAGAAAATTCACGGAGAAGTTGATAAAGAATCTGAACGATAAGCATGATTCAACGGCTTTGGTATCGATAAAATCTTCAACACCCATCCCTACTACAGACTGTGCATGTTACAGGCAAGTATTTCTATCTATAAAAAAAATTGGACAAGACCGAGCATATCTGTGTTGCCGACAGAAACAGACTCTGACCATTCCCAGTAACAGTACCTTGAAACAAAGAAAAAATAGTCTTCTAAACCAATAAAGATCATAAAAAGACAAATACATTTTACATTCCGATTCTTTCAGAAAACAAAGCACAAGAGAAGCTGAGATCATTTCCATTGTAGATAAACATTGTGGTCAGGGGGTGAGATACAATAAAAGGGTAGAGGATGATTCTGGGGCATAAGAGGCAGTATTACTATGGCAAAGCTATGGGCAAAGTGACATCAGAATCAGAGGTACGTTAGTAATGCCCGGGTGGAAATTCAAAGAGGAAGATAACACCAGTTGGATTGATATGAAAATAAAACACTCACCTTTAAAAAAATGGAGAAAAGTAAACAGAATGAAAGCCAGGAGCGTTTGCAACAGGCATCACACAACTTTATGCATGCGCACTGGCTGGCAGTGACATGTCAGAGAATGCTGTGTTGGTAAAGGTAAATCTTTCATATGACGTTAAACTGCAAGTCATACAAGAGCCTAGACCTTTGGCTTTTACTTGTCACTGGCCCAATGAAAATTATATTAAAATACAAGGTAAAATATATAATATATTTTACATCTATATTAAAATGTTATGTACGACATAACACACAGGGGTGTGAATACTTTCTGAAGCTACGGAGATAAAACAAAGCAGAAATAAGATGAAAATGGCAGCTGACCTAGCCTGCGAGGATGCCATCCCTTGACAGTGCGCCCTCGTTCCACATCCACCAGCACCCTTCTACCATCGATCTTCTTTCCATCTGCATGTTTGTAGGCAGCTGGAGAACAGGAATTGGGAGAAGAAAGACAAGCGTGAGATTCAAGTATGACTGCATGAACGTGGCCATGGAAACAAACAGTGCATCATTATACTGACCAGGAGCAGGTGAGGCCGAGATGGCTGCTCTCTGGGTAAAAGCCGAAGGATAATGGGAGAAGACTTCCTTCCACTCGATGAGTGATAGGTTACATTATTAAATGCATCATCTACATCGAGCTTTAAGTTATTTTAACGTCTGCATTACATGACAGTGAAGATGAATAACAGACAATTTAGGTTGTCCAGATTGTCTAAAAGATAACTGCGTAGATTTACTAAAATACTACAAATTTAGTCACTCTTTAGAAAACCTTTTACTTCTGAACAAGTCACATTTCATATTTGGCTGGATTCTCAATCTGTTGTCACAGGTTTTATCATTACTAATTGGGACAGGGAATTCACCTCTCTGGGGCAGCAGAAACCTTTCATTAACAGGGTAATTTTCAAATTTGTCAACAGGTGAAATGTCAATTCATTGAAATTAATAAACAAACAATCTATAATGGCTCTCGTCCTCAAAAAACATTTTACAGTTTGAGTAACACTTGACTGTGATGATTAACAGCTCAGAAATTCGTACATTTTTTTGAATTTCTTGATCTTGCCCTTTTGACCAGTTGCAGTACACAAAGATGGTCGTCATTGGTCAGACACATTCAATTTATCTTGTGCTTTAACAGTACATTTTTAGCAAACTGAATGACCATGACATCTTCCGCTGTATAACTTTTAATCAGCTGAAGCCTATTACAAGCTTTGTGAGATAACAATAAGGATGCCCATTTTGATTTGTTGTGTCACCGGTAGCCAACACATGTTGACTGCCAATTAACGATTAAACAACATTAATGCACGCCTTTTAGAACTGATAATTTTGCAACATGATACTGCACCATCACTACAGTGACCGTGCGAAAGAGTAAGATTTGTATGAAGACTGGACTGTTAACCAAGACCCAAAGCAGAGATATTATTTTATTCACACACAAAATAGGCCTGCTTTTTTCTTCATGTTGGTCAATGGTTAAAAGGTTGATAATGAACATCCCTCGAAGACAACAGAGTCAGCCAACAGTAAGGATCCTTTAACAACAAGAACTGTCCAGCATTTAGCATATTTCCAGTCCCTTGTACATTTCAGGCTTACTTTTCAGTCCCACTCCTCATCCCTGATAGCACACAACAGTCTTGCACAACTTGCATCTTGTTTGAGTGTTGGGAAAAGGTAAAATCCAGGTCGCTCATGCTGGTTGCTACACTGGTCTGATGAAGTGACGATCCCTGTACAGTGCACTTTTCTGTCCAAGCAGAGGGCCTTACCAAAAGGCACCAGTTAATAAGGATACCGTTTTTGATCTTACCATTACCCCTACCTGATGGGCCGCATGGCAGTTGCTGCCCCTGTTGTAGGGCTTTACCAAAACCCCTTAGCACCAGATACAGTTACTGTCACAACAACTCTACCAGGGGCCTTACCAGAACCCCCACAATCCCTGTGTTTTCTAAAATGACAACATCCCATCCAATGATAGGGCCTTACCAAATCCCCACCAATCATACCAAACCTGACCAAATTAAACAAACTAAACATAACTGTCTACATAAAATAACACAAATGGGGCTATATTATTTACAGTGAATGCAAATGTTTAACTGATTTGAGGTGTCCGATGTCTAAATGTAACTGAGAATATATAAATTAGATACACTACTGTCAACCACTGTCTACATTAGCTAGTGTCTTCTTTTAGTAATACAATGAATAAAGTTCATTCCAATTCAGCAGGGAAATAAAAATCCCACTATTTGCCTTTTCTATTAAAGCCAGCAGACATTAGTTTGGATAGTATTTTTTCACAAAGTATTTGTGGGTTGTGAGAACTGTCAGGTTTGTTTCTGGAATACTGTCATGTGTTGATCTGGCAAATTGCATTGTCATAGCAATGGCAGGGATAAGACCTGTTGCTGCATAAGTATGAAGTGTTTACCCTGCCTAGATACAAGTCTTAAGAAAACCTCTGTGTCCCTCCATACAGCTAGGTGTGACTACATGAGCCCTTAGTGAACTGAAGTGGCTTTAACACAAAAGGGCAGAATCATTGGGCAACATATAATACACTAGTAGTCGGGGGAGTGTTAATGGTGAAAGCTTAAGATCTATGAATTAATAATAGCTCTATAAGCTCTTTAAGGTTTGTAAAGAAAGACACTGTGTCCGTTGGATGTAGCTCTTCTTCCCTATGTAGGAGATGGAGGGTGGAAAGAAATCTTACCCATCATACAAACCCATTATACCAACCATATACTGAGCTGTGGTAGTAGGGTGTAGATGTATCATAACCATCATCATCTGCCAGCCAGCTCTGGCCAATAGCCATCACAGATTGGCGGCTGCAGTGGCAATGAGAACAACACACAGTTAATATACTGTTTAGTCCCACATCCCCCTGTAGTTCATCCCCTGCTGTGACAACATTGCTGTGATTCAGCAACTCTGGTCTTGAAGAGCTGATTTCACCGATAACCCAGAATGGTGTGACAGTATTAGCTGCACCATTCAACTGTCTAATGAAACAGTACTGTGGCAGTATTCACTGTTGTCACCATCAGCTTAAAATATCTCACTAGTGCGTTGAACAAACTATTCTCACCATGACCAGGGTTGAAGACCACCAAAATTACTTGACAAAATAGCTCAGTAACTAGTCATAAGTAACTTTGGTTCCTGTACAGTCCTAGACACATACATGGTTAAAACCCCATTCAGTGTTTAGTGACCAGTCTGACCTTGTGCTTACCATTCATGTCCAACCAGGTGAGCTGCTCTTCCACAGAGCTACAACGCCTAACAGTTAAAAGACAATGTGTCCCCTTGACAGGCATAGATGGTCAGGGTCACAATGGAAACACACTTCTACCTCTTGGTTCTCCCACTTTTCCACTGATGCACAACTGAATGAAGCAATTCCCCTCCTCAGCCAGACTATTAGTCAGCTGATGATAAGCATCAAACACAAACACACATCACACAACCACAAGACGTTATTTTCAACATGCAAATTGTAATGCATACATCTGTATGAGGTACTCATTCAGTTGATACCACAAACATCATTCTGCTCATTAAGAAATTCACCTTTCCAAGGTGTTAGAAAAAGCTGCCACCCGTATGATTACAAAAATATGGATACAGAACAAGGGAAAGGGGATACAACTGAAGAACCACGCTGCACATCACAGAGCGCAGTCCTCATCAACTTGTGATCAGATACAGAATGGTTTAGGCTCAGGGTTTTATATATTGGTACTCACAGTGCATGTCTCTTTCATGCTCGTACTCAATGAATGCATAGCCCCGAGGCTTGCCCGTCCTCTTGTTATAGACTATGTAAATCTGGAACAAAGAAAGACAGTGGCTAATGAGTTCATCATTACAGAAAAACAGACCTACCATACTCAAGTACACAGTGATCCCTCGCTACATCGCGCTTCACTTATCGCGGCTTCTCTGCGTGTTTTTTTAATTATTTAATTCTGTGTCGCTGAGTTTTCGATACATCATAGGATTTAAAATTTTTAAAAATACTGTAGGTACAGTTATTTCATCAGTGATGAATACAGCACTGTACACAATGCAAAGGCAGTACTATACAAATTTAGTCTGTAGAAAGTCTTTAAGAGAATGAGACATGTTTATAGGAGTGTGTGCAAGGTTAATAAGAAAGTGGGAAAGGTTTGCAGGAGTGTGAGAAGGGTTTATAAAACCTTAAAATATATAGAAATAATAAAATAAATAATGATTTTCGCCTATCTCTGGGATGCATTCCAGAGGGGCATTACTGTATTCATATATTAAAGACTGACCACAGCAACATTCGCCACAAGATTGCAAATTCAAATGACTCAAGAAGGTACGCAAGTTAAAGTAATGAAAGATCCATTTTATATATTCTGTTCAATGTCAGATCTAGTGGACTGCATTTTGTGCATTTACTGAAAATGAGAAGCAGCAGCTTAACTTACCCTTTTGATTGGGCCATAGACCTCAAACTCTCTTCGAAGTTTGGACTCTGTTGTATCATAGTTCTACAAAAAAACACAATGGTTCATACAAATTCATTGTCTGAATCTGCAACAATGATTTTGACATGGTTTGCTGATTATGAGAGTTGACAAATTGGGTGGAATGTAAAATTGCAATGTATTGTAATGTAGTTGGCTACTTGTAGCCAACTACTTGTTGTAGCCAACTACCATTAAACAACAGAAGAAGAATATACTCACCACCCGTGCAACAAACAAAGTTTTGAAGGCATCCCCTTGTGCATTAGGGTCATTATGAGGGTCCCCTGATATAATGCAAGTTGGAAAACAAGACTGTTTTAAAACAAGAGAACCAAACAGAGAAAACGGGATGCACCATATGCTTCTGTGAAAACTTACAAAGTTTAAGTTCTGTCTCCACCACTGCTTGCCTTCTCTCAATCTTCTCTCGCCTCTGAAAAAAAAAAGTTGGAAGTGTTAAGCTCAAGGTTACTTTGACAAAACCCAAAAATTCAGCTCATTGCTGCAGTCTGCAGGCCTATTAACTATACTATATAATTAACTATAAAAATAATGGTGCCGGTCATGCTCCAATCATGTTGCAGAAAAGAAATTCTTCTATGACCCTCCAAAAACTGCAATCAGACTGTACTACCACCATGGATTGTACTGTTGCTGACCAACAAAAAAATAATTTCTGGTAGAGTTAGTCAATGCTAGCTAAAATGTTTTAAATTTGGTCTCTGCTTTTAACCCATCACACGTGTGAGCTGTGGGCTGCCATACATAAACCTGGGGAGTAATTGGGGTTAAGGGCCTTGCTCAGGGGCCCAGGCTGGTGCAGAGAGCGGGATTTGAACACCAGCCCTCTTGGTCTCAAGCCAAAAACGTTCTAACCATTACGGTGTGATATACAGTATATTGTATTGTCACATTCTTGTCAATACACAACCCCAGTGTGAGCATTGCAGAATTATTATCTGTGATGGGTGACTCACTATCACAGAGCGGTTCTCTTAACTTTTCAAACATATGTACAATGTATGTACCTGCAATTATTGTAATAATTTTTGTGGTTAAAGGAAGGTTCTACAGCAAGCATGACAGCAATACCCAAGTCAACCCACTGCTCTTCTGCTTACACCTTATATCAATACCTAAAATGTGCTATGAAATATGGCTAACCTTACAAAGTCATGAACACCATAAATAGTCACATTGGCTAAAAATGTCATTATTTGGTAGAGTTGAAATGATTTGACTCAAATCAATTACAAAAAATATTCGGTTACAATTTTCTTGAATCGAAGCTTTGTTTCCTTAATTTCACTGCCTCTAACCATTGGTTTTGCGTTACGTTTCATACAGATGCTTATTGTGACGCACATGACACGAGGATCACCACAAACAACACGTAGCGGAGCTCAGAAGAGACGAGGACAAAAGACAGAAACTGATTTAATTGTGCTGACACACTAGAGATCGACCGATATGGGTTTTTCTATAGCTGCTGCTGATGTTTAGAGGTCAGGGTCAGCCGATGGCCGATGTGTGCTGCTGATTTTTTTTGGCCGATATCTAAACGTTTTCCGATTTATTTGCATGGTACAAAGTCACACTACATCGTAACAAGTGGATGCACAACATTTCTGAACTTATAATCATTTACTGAACACTGACTTGAACCATCTCTCGAATCTTAATTTTGTGCACTGCATGGTATTAACCAAACAAATCTATAGACTGACCAAATATTAAATATGTGTATATAAAACAGGTAATATATAAAAACTAACAATCATTAACATAGGTTTTATATTATATAAAAAGAAATGTGTATAATTTGAACTCAATTGCAGTCCCTGTGTCTTCCTCAGTCTACCCATCTACCAATGAAAGTTCTCAGTACACCCAGTCTAAGAACCACAGGTTGTCATACAGGAAACACAACTGTTCTGCATGTTCTCCTATGAGGCGGCTCCTGAACGTTCCACCGCACCAATAACACAGGGCTACCAGCAGACATGCCTGACTTTGGCTGCGCAATAATGAAGACGCAGCCTTTAAATCAGCGCTGAAAAACATGGATATCGGCCAATACCAATTTAAATCATTTTGTCAAAAATCGGCCCTGATTAATCGGCCAACCGATATCGGTCTATCTCTAGTATGGAGCTAATTTATCAAAAGAGCACGACTTCAGTGATGCAGCATTTGTAACAGAAACAGCAGGTCTACATTACAGCTGAGAGCAGAGCCGACACAAGGCAAATACTATTAAAGTTAAGGCGAATACGATAAATTTAATACGTGAATGAGCACTCAGAACGTATGTAGCGGTCGCTAGTTGTGCCATTAACTTTAGCTCTAGATATGACAAAAATGTTTGTCAATGTCAAATATCAATATCTATAAATCTATAGATATTTTCACATGCTCGTTATTTCTATATTGATATTTTGTGTATTTGTGCAGGCAAGCTTCTGTCACATATGCTCACAGGAGGCATATCCTCTTGGGGCCCAAGGAAAAAAATAAATATATACATATATATGAATGATCTCTCAAGAAATGTTAATACCAGCTTTGTGTCTGTGCCAGACTTTCGGTCATTGGTATAAACAATCTCTGAGCTCACCTTTCTCTCAAGCCGCTCATCCCGGGTTTCTGCCCTTGTTGGTGGAGGGGCATCTCTGGGATCCTAACCACAAATGATGAATAAACACATGAGGGATGTGGCAAATAACAAGGCAGCTACATATTAGAGTTTTCAAATTCAGAATATTCGAGTCTGACATTATGGTGAGATTAGATGTTCACCTCGAAATGCCGGATAAACGGCGCTATGCCGCTGTAAGGCTGGTTGTGGTGTTTCTCATGTGGTAGCTTTTCCAGTTGTGGGAGGAAAGGTATTGGATCCCGTGGAGCAAACAAGGCCAAGAGGTTCGGGGGGAGAAACTGGGTCATCTTTCACCTGGGGAACAAAAAAACGTGTAAATTGACAATAAAGCCGACTTGACTTGACTTGACTTGTAAGTATGGTGGCTGCATTAAACGCGACAGGGCGCCGCCAGCAAACAGTGGCTTTTATGTGCTTCGGCCATATAGCAGTACTATGCGACAGACTGGTCCACGGTCGTAAGGTCTCGATTTAAATGACCAAGCAGCACAGTAGCACACACATACCTATCATTTTAAACTAATGTTGGGCTACGGACATTTCACCACGATTACAGACTATTAAACGCGCTCTAGTTCGGCTATCACGTTAACCATTAGCTAACTGTACTAACAATGAGCGTCAAGAAAGACTCCTACCTTCTCTCCTCCGACGTTGAACAAATGTCACACCATGGACTGGACAAAGATACGGAAACTGTACGCAGGTCTTCGGACCTACTCCCGGTTTAATGGGTAAAGAACGAGCGAATAATGTTCTGCTGGAGTAAGAGCAGAGCACAAGGCCGCTACTTAGCTCGCTACTTAACTAGCTCGTGTGCACGGCTGATGTCTAATGGCGGGCTGCCGTACATGGACGACTGTTGCCGTAAAGTACACCCTAGCTAACAGGCCAAAGGGTGCGTGCGTTCGAGATGGAGGTACGTTAGTGGAACATACTGGCGGATGCAGGGGGTGGGGTTTAAACAGACACCGATCAAGTTGGCCCAGTGCGGCGATTTTTAAAAATAAACGACATTTTTGGCATTTCAGTGCATCCAAAAATTGCATTAGATGAGCTCTGATCGTGTTTCCAGTTAGTATGTACTCATATACTCCACCTTCTGTGGTGATCATCATTACGAGAGATACGAGTGAATGCTAAAGTTCACTTGTTGTGCTTTTATTTTGATAGTTATGGAGGGGAGTTGTTTTTTATGATTTTTTAAAATAACAAACACACAAAGATAACAAACATGGCTGAATTCAAATATCAGCGTTGGCACTGCACGAGGGAACATAAAAAGGAAGTTAAATTAAATGTCTTTAATAAGGCTCATGTAAACGCTGCAAAACTAGTGGCAATAGAACAGAGAAATTACGATGATTCCACAGCTCCTCTGCAGATCTGCCACTGCAGTTATCGGTATCAGTGTTCTTCTTACTATTGTAAGTAGCCTAATTGTAGTAGGATTGGTATTATGATAATGGATGTATCACTAAGGTTCTGATAACATTGCTGCCAGTATTAGAAACAAAACACTTCATTTCTCAAAGTGTTTATATTAATCAGTCTTACAGTGATTCTTTGCTTTGCCTTCTATCCTGCTCTCATTTAAATGCTTAATGGTGTTATATCATTGATGTTTATTGTACAGGCGGCATCCATTGCACTTCTGTCTCGTGATGGTCGAACGAGGCTTCTTGAAGCTTTGAACCATTTTGGACCATTGTATTGAAAATTGTTCACGACTCGAGCTTGAGTAGTACTACTTGGGCACGTGGCTGACATCTGCTGGCACAGTGGTTGTGGTGCAGGCTTGCAAAGATGACGCTGAGGTCAGTGGCGGTTCTCGACCTGTTGGGGGCCTGGCAGGGGCCAAGGGTTTTGTCAAAGGGGCCCATTCAACCTGGAGCAAAAAATACAAAGATTCGAAATCTTATTTGATCTATTTTTATTGTTATAAAACTAGTGATTAACCATTGTAACCAAAGGTACATAGTAACCTAAGCTGAACAGTAAAAAATATCACATTTGAGACACATGTTTAAAAAGTATAGACTGCATTGACTGATTGGAGAAAATAATCCACAGATGAACTGATAATGAAAATAGCTGTTAGGTGCAGCCTTGGTTCAGTTTCTCAGTCCAAAATTATATAAATACATTGGCTGCTCTACTATTACAGCAACTGTATTGCAAATTAGCTGAAGTTAGCCACCTTATATGCATCATAATTTCCCTTTTTTAAGGCAATGTTGTATGTATCATCCCTGTTAAGTAACTATTAAAATAAAAAGTAAAACACACACACACACACACACCACACACACACACACACACACACACACACACACACACACACACACACACACACATTAAGCAGGTGAATGTTTTTTTCAACATCACAAACCTGATGGTCCAGTGCTGGTGGTTGCATATATTCTCTGCCTGTGTCTCACCCTCTGCTTGTATCTCACTCTCAAGATCATCATCTGTCTCTCTTTCCTGCTCTGTGCCCTCTCTCTCTGAAAACCAGTGTCTCCCAAGTCCTCGAACCCCTCGCTCTCTGTGGCGCTCTCAACTTGCTTCTCTTCAGCTCTCTCAACACCATCATCTGGCTCCGTCACAATGTCTGCCTCATTGTTATTCGTCTCTTTGGTGCTGAAATAGGACATAATGTCCTTTTTTGTCTTCATTTTGAACTAAAAGCAATGGCGAGGAATACACAACACTTAAGCAACCCAGTATATAAATGACATTAATTATAATAGGCTACTGTTGCCGGCTTGTTTGGTTTTGTGTTGTGGTAAGGTTAACTAACGCTAGCTAGAAGCATGCTATCAACTCAAGCTGACATTAACTCCTGGTCTGGCAGGCTGCTGTTATAATTCATAAAGTTAGCCAACAACATTTCATGACCAGAAGTCTTTCCTTGTAACAATACAATATTGTTCATGGTAATCACTTCTTGCTTCTGACTGTCTCTCATTGTGTAGATGGTAACTTTGAGCTTGTCTTTATATATAATATAGGGTGTATAATACTGTATAATACACCGCATAATACACAGTGAAAAAGACGAGCTTGAACGTATGTCAATGGCACATATCAATGATTGCCGTTTTCAGTGGTGCAACGCACTAAAGGATCCAACTAGAATGTTGAGCCATGCGCATTAGTTCCACCTTTTGCGTCGGCACAAAAATTATTGTATCATCTTCATCTTCAAGCTGAAAGTGGTTTGAACATCAGTCCATCAGTCACGTGGTTTTACAGATTTGAACCAATTTCCAGACCAGTGCTTTGGAAAAAACCATGTCGAGTTTGAAGCGAACTCCAGAGCCTTGGTGTCAGAGGGAACATCACTACTTCTGTTCATCCTGGGAGAGCTCGGGATCTCTCATTTGTGACTCTCCCAGATTTCAGAGATTTTTTCCCTTGTTATACGATGGTTTTGGCAGTATTCCCTTTGCCTTTGCAGAGGTTGTAGGTCAGGGAAAGGTGCGCCTTGTACAGATTGTTAATCTCAATGTGGCAAATTATGATTTGTGAATACTGGGAATAGAAATAAAATCAAATCATATTGACTGATTGATGACCTTATTGAACACTAGCATACTTAAACTTAGTATAAGAGTATGAGCTAAATTAATAAAATCAATTTTCATTGCAGAAAGCAAATGAGAGAATAAAAGACAAATAAATGACTGTAACTGTGCAAAACGTGATAGACTTCAAAATGGAACTAAAACAAATCCCTAAAACAAAACTACATCTAATAGCAAAAGTGGTAGAGCCTGCTGAAAAGAATCTGAGGAAAAATGTGCATGTAAGAGACACAAATTTAACAAAGTGTAAAAGAAAATAATACATGACAACATAGATCTGTTCAGAAAATGTCTTTAATAATGGACAGAATCACATTGTAAGCATAACTTACCTGGCAATATCGAAAGGACAATTAACAATTCTAAGGTTATGCAAGAATAAATACAAATTTTTGCTGAATAAAACATTTTTCTCTGTAACAGATCAGATAATGATCTATATGTTCTATATTTCAACTTAAAAATGATAGTGAGATTGATAAGAATAAGAATGGTCTGGTCCAAAAAATGGTCATGGTACTACATATCAACTTTAAAATTTCCCTCTGGATCAATGAAATATCTAGTATCTATCTAAGATGAGGTTGACAAATCACTCAAAAACTTCCAAAGTCAGATCCCACTCAAGAGATAATATTGGTGCTGCTTGATTCTTATCCTACCCCTCGAAATATTTATGGCTATGATACCAAAGAACAAAATGAGAACTTATCTGAGTAAATTGCATTATCTTTACATAATCTCCAGCAATCACACCAACTCACCGTCACTTACTTAAGTGACAGTGAGCTGCACTTCCCTTGTGCATCATTATTTAATATCTTATATTTAGCTCATTTCAAATTTTCAGTTCAGAACTAATCATTAAAATCACTTTTTCAAATGTATTAATATTACTCATATTTAGAACTGTTTACCATATTGTGTTACCCTTTTACAATCTCTAATTATGATACCATCATACTCTGGACAGCTCTACTGGGCATGTTGCCGCAAGATATCGCTGTCAAAGGTGCCATTTACAGTAATAATATGTTCCATCAACTTTTTGAAACACCCAGTTTTATCTCCATCAACATTAATAGTATTTATTCTAAAAAGTGTTTAAAATACTTGGAATGCATGGAAATACTGAGGCTCTAAGTTAACATGTCCGATATCCAAGCATATCATTCTTTCTATGAACAGGATGCACTACTAATTTTAGTCTGAGACAATCCAAAACAAAGTCAAGTCTATGGATGTCTTGAGGCACTTCACAAATGCTGATCATTTATTTATAAATTTAATGAATGAATGAATTTTTTGTGGCTTTTGTTTCATATATGCTAGATATTTTTGTAACTACAGTTGTTTGTGTGTTTATGGATGGTGGTGTATATTCACAGGTACCACATTTATACATGTACTGATAACACGTTCACACAAAAATGTTTGCGACATGGCAAGGACGATATGAACATGGAAAAGACATTAATAACTATCAATAAAAGCAGCCGACTTTCTACTGGTGAAATTTCTATTTTGTCACGTCATTTATAAACAGATTCAACAACTTCCTCAGCCTCACTAAGATACGCACACAACACTGATAGCAGACTCAAACCACTGAGATGTTAATGTGGTCTATTCAATCATCAGTAAAACTCACTGTCCATCTAAAGTTTACTCTCCAGACTCAGGGACAGGGTGTGGTGTGTGTCTGTGTATGTGCACGTATTTTGGATTCTGATATACTTGGGGATGGGTAGTAAAAACTAGCCTTAACACCTAATCCAATTATGCTGGGAAAAAAAACATGACGAGAAAGGAAAAAACAGCCCTACAAGTAGAACCACCACTGTTACACTTTTAATGGACACGGCCCATAAAGCTTCGCAAAGGTGATCTTTTATTGCAGGGATATCATCCTGGACAGTATCAGATAACATGTCTGCATGACAGCATCCACTTCATCGACATTGTATACGATACATTTTGAAAGTGAGACATTTACAGCTCTCTCTCTCTATATATATATATCTACACACACACACACACACATACTGTATGTATGTGTGTATATACTTTGTGTGTGTGTGTGTACAATATTATATATACTATAATATTAAAACGTTGGGCAATAAAAGCAATATCATATCAGTCAAAACAATCAGCAGATGGCCCAGGTTTTGAGCTGAAAGCTGTTTGGAGGAATATGTAGTCCTATATCAGGCAGAGGAATGCAGTGCTCCAGGCTCCCTCTCATCCCTCTCTTCATCATCCATTTTGCGTCCATGTTTCCGGAAATACTTGTAGCGCTGAACATAAAGCTTTATCAGGTTGCTGACTTTGACCGGGTTGATTTCTCCAGTTCGGCTATGGCAGATCTGAGACAATGGGATGTGAACAGGCCATATCAATTGATTAGTTCAAGGACATGTTAAAGTAACACAATGTTGTTTTTCAGCCTTCAAACTATATTTTCAAGATCATTCTAATGGTACAAGAACTCACAATAGGCTCACTTACACATTTGTCATCTCTTGAGAGCGCCTGTATCGCCTACACTGGCACGATGCAACTTTGTCTAAATTAACTGTCATGTGATCAGTGTCTAAGGCGTTAAATTTCGTTTTATTCCAAGCAGAACAGTGACGTGTATGGTTTTTAATTTGGCTAAAAAAATCGCACTTCTCCGCTATGTGAAAATTGCACATGCAAAAATCACAATTTCGATGCTCAAACAATATATCATTCAGCCCTAGTTGAGTTTTTTCCTCTGGATCCGTCCAGAGATCTAGGATCCAGTGACCATGTGCAAAGATTTTAACTGTTTTTTATGTCCAGAGATCTAGGATCCAGTCACAATGTACAGAGATTATTTATTTTTATTAATTTATGTCCAGAGATCTAGGATCCAGTGACCAAGTTCATATTTATTTACTTATACACTCAACAAAATGTTGTTGACACAGAAAACCTGTAACTACTTTTTGTACACAGAAAATTGACAGGAGGAATCAATGAGGGAATCGGATCGATAAGCAGGCTTGCTAATGGCATTGGTATTGATAAAATACCAATACAACACAGCCGCAGAGTTCCGAAACAATTAGGACAATTAGGCGCACCTGAATATAAGCCACACCCACAAATTTTAAGAAGAAAACAAGATTTGTACATATATGGGCCGCACTCGTCTATAAGCTGCAGGTGTGTAACATGAAATATTTACGCATGTTAGGGCGGCGGCAGTTGGAGGCTATCAGCCACACGGACTCTTCCGCCCTGGTCGGGTTCTTTTATTATGGTGGAGCCCGGAGACGGCGGCAGAAGAACTAAAGTTAAGGCATATTTTTTACATGTGCTTTGTATGGGATACTGTCGCTGTGTGTAATGTGCAGAGAAACGTGGAAAATGTGTTTTTATATCATAAAAACGGCTTCAGCCATTGTTGGGTGTCTACAACTTGCAAAAGGAAGTGAGTGAAAGCACTCACCTATTGGTCTAGACAGCTGTTCTTCAACGACTACAGTTGACATCAGCGCCTTATAATTGAAAGGGACTTCCGCCCCAGGACGGTAGAGGGCGGTAAAGGAGAGGGGATAGAGCCGTATCTAGCTTAGCGATCAGTTTAGCTGCAGTGTTCGGATAAAAAGTGAGAATATAACAATTCACAGAGCGTCACAGTGCCAATACAGTGACGCTACTACTAAATGTGGGACAGGGGCTGCAGCTCTTGTTTTTGTGCAGGAAAAGTTGTTGGAGGCTAAATGTTATGGTGGCTCGTTAGCCCGTAAAAATACAGATTAGCCACATCACTGTATAAGACGGAGGGTTCAAAGCGTGTGAAAAAAAGTAGCAGCTTAAATGCTAGAATTTATGGCACATTGCTCAATACAAGAGAAGGGCCCAAAAAGGAATTCATAGCACCACCAGAGGAGCCAAGCACCAGCTAGTTACAGAGCTGCCACTTGAGACTATAAAATCAGCGCAATTATCAATAACATCAAAAGGGCACTAAGAGCCCTCTTTAGAGAACGCAGTGGGAATGTGGAAAATAACCATAAAGACCAACTCAATGCCAATAAGCCTGTTGCAAAGATGCTCTCTACCAGTTGTAGCTCTGAATAAGCCTGAAATCCCACAGCCAGATCACCTCAAAAGAGCCAAATTAGAGCAAGCAGACATATCGAGCTATATGCCAGGAATGAGTGAAACGTCCATAAGACTAGGATCTACAGCAGTGACCATGGAATATTATTCAGACTAGTTAAGCGTGGTTGATAGTACTAAAAATGCTGTCCTTTAAACATTTTAAGCATTTATTTAAACATTTTAAACAAAGCCAGCTGATACTTTTCTGAGCACTCACTGTGTTTCTGGCTTGCAATTATGGCTGCTTGAACTGACAAAAACAAACTTAAGACAACCAAATGTACTGACTTAATACTGAAAAACATGGAACAACAGACAATTTGTCCAGCTAGATCAGGGATGTCAAAGTCAAACACACCGAGGGCCAAAAAAACAAATTTGCTATAAGCCGAGGGCCGGACTGGTTCAATGTTTATTAAAACATATTGAAATGATTGCACATAGCCTATTGAACCAAGACCTAACACAGTGTATATTATTTAATGATTAAATGAATAAGGCAATATTTTGTTATGGCTCTGTCAGTAACTTCAAGGAAAAACATTTTCAACAGCCAAACAGCAAAAAATGTAATTGTTTTTAAAAACAAAATATGCTTCTTAATATCAAGATAAATGCATAAATAAAAGTGCATGCATTATAAACTGAAAATGTATTATTGTGCTGCTCTATGATCCTACCGATCACTGCTTTCAAATAGTAAAGTAAAAAAATAAATCAAATCAGTTGTATTCTTTCTCATGGCTCTTATCTGCAATTTTCCCTGAGTCCATTCAACTGAAAAATAAATATAAATTTAAAAAATACAAAATTTTACCTCCGTAAACATGTACTCTGCCTCCCACCTGGCTTGAAACCCCCTGTTCTCAGCGTCCACCTTACGTTTCCGGAAGAAAACAAAAGAAAGAGAGATAACTACTGTGTCCTGCGTATAGCTTAGGTGGTGTTGGTGTGTCAGCCGGCAGCAGCCTTAAAGTCCATGGTATAAGGCCCTGTGTTGTGTTGCACTGTATCAGTAAGGATACTATTAAAAAGGTGCGTTCGAGTCACAAAAGAGACACCACTTCCCTGTCCTTCTTAAAAACTTTAGCCCGGACCCGATGACGATAGTTACCTTAAACGAGCCAAATAGTAGACCAGCTCCCAACTACGGTTCGGAGCGAGAGGGGGTCTAAAGGTAACAACGCGCTTCGGCGTCCAGTCTGAATTTTGTGTTAAAAAAATAAAGACATTTGATAACATTGGAATGTTTTTGTAAGAGCTTTTCTTGTGAAAAACCTGATGCGGCCCAGCCTCACCCAGACTCTACCTCCAGCGGCCCCCGGCTTGTGCGCGCTGCAGTGACTTCGCGGGCTACCGTTGCATTGTGGGAAATGTAGTGTTGGTGCGTGCAAAACACCAGCGGGTGGCTCTGACCTGCGGCCGGTTCTAATAGTAATTAAATATCATCCAGGGGGCCATAGATAATCAATTCGCGGGCCGGATCTGGCCCGCGGGCCGTGACTTTGACATATGTGAGCTAGATGGTTAAAAAGAATGTTAAATTTAATTTTCAAGTGATGTTATTGTCAAGTAGGCTAGCCACTTTGTGTTTATCCCTCTTTTTAGAGCTAACTATTTACAACTGTTCACTAACCGACTGGGGTTTTAGTCATGGTAACATTTTTATTCTGAAGCAAACATTCGTACGTCTGTCTAATTTATATACGTATATGTATTTTCCGGACTATAAGTCACAGTTTTTTTCATAGTTTCGCCGGGGGTGCGACTTATACTCTGGAGCATCTTATGTGTGAAATTATTAACACATTATTATATCATTTCACATGTTATTTTCACACTAAACCGCAAGAGGGCGCTCTAGGCCTGTGTTGATAATTGAATTGATAAAAACATTGGCGATGTAGAAGAGGAAGCGCCGCATCTTCTACCTCCTGAGTTAGCGGAGTTGTTTGAAAGTGACACCGAGGATGACGATTTCATTGGATTTAGTGATGTGGAGTGACACGGATGGTTTGGCAAACTTGTTAGCATGTTATTTATGCTATAGTTATCTGAATAACTCTTAATATGTTATGTTAACATACCAGGCACGTTCTCAGTTCGTTGTTTATGTGTCATGTAACGATAGCATACCGTACAATTGTTCAGCCTGTTGTTGCCTCTATTCTATTTTTATTTTAAATTGCCTTTCAAGATGACATGTCTGTTCTTGGTGTTGGATTTTCAAATAAATTTCCCCCAAAAATGCGACTTATACTCCAGTGCGACTTATATATGTCTTTTCCTTCTTTATTATGCATTTTATGGCTGGTGCGACTCGTACTCTGGAGCGACTTATAATCCAGAAAATACGGTACTTAATATGTTTATACCAAAAATGCATAATTCAGAGGCAAATCACACTATTCTACAAAGTTGCCTTAATTTAAGAGAACTTGCTTGAAAGATTGCTCATAACCACTCCCCAATATGACATTTCTGAGTTCTGGAAAATTCTAAATTACAGATTTCTCCTGAACAATCACATTCCAGTTTATTTTTAACCTCTGCTAAAGATCCACATAGCAACAATGTAGTGTCAGTACATAAACTTAACTTACACATATATTTAACCAAAACAATTTTCCTGCACTACTTGTGTCACGAGATGTGTGTACCTTATGCACAGCTTTTCTGAGGATGTCTTTGTACTCTTCCTTGTTGATGTCTTTGCGCTGATAGTAGGGTTTTATGGCGAGCTTCACCTCCTCCACTGCCCGCTCCTGGGTGTGCAGTTTCTTCAAGTACTAGGCAATTCAGGTATTATATGTTAAAATCAACAATGAAATTTTATTAACTACAGCCTTGTCTTCATTAAGGCAGCCAGGGAATTTAATCAGGCTTATACGGGGACAAGGATTTTGCTGGTATAACACACCCATTCCCTCTGAACATGTAAAATTAACACATCTACTATAAAGTATGCATGTACAATTGCATCCATCTGAAGAAATACTGTTTCAATGTAATCGCTTTCATGCTACACTGAAAGCGATTAATGATGCCCTTTTACTACAAGTATCTAAGCAAAAGAATTATTCTGGCTGATATAAAATAAAATAATAGGAAAAAAATCACTTCAAAACAACATCCCAGAGAAATCAGTAAAGTACATTGGGTGATATGGGCAAAAAAAAACCTCGATTATTTTTAAAAAGTATTCGATAACGATAATCTGACAATACCGTTTAATTTTTTTTCTTAAAAATGCTGTTAAAACTCTTCTAGCTTACCAGGACATCTATGGATGGACACGATGTTTCAGAACAACACCTCTTGTTTATTTTCTTTAAACTTAAGCGTTCAAGAGACTCCCAGTTAAATTCCAACGTAGACGGGTAATATATTAAGGTTCTCTGCTCTGAGGTCAACTGTGCAGCAGACATGCAGGAGCTAATAAATGACACAGATCGGTCGTCAAGCTGCTCTTCACTGCGACAGTTTTTCGGCAGATCTTGCAGATAACGCTGTGTTTCCCCTTAAAAACGTCACAGCAGGAGCGTTGTGGGTCGGTAACCTAGAAACGCGCAGGTTGGGGGCAGGGGGTGTCCAGGGGTTCATGCTCCCCCATAAGAAAAATACCCTGTTAGTAGTGACTTCTGGTGAGTTTGACAGTGCGCCACGGCAAAATGCATACAGAGGAAACACTGTGACGTTATTTTGACCGACCGAACCATTTCCAGGCAAGTGGGGTTGACCCCTGTCTCACCACTAAATGATCCGCTGAGCTCATTGCTGAGAGCGGAGATTCCTGCATGTTTCCTCCTTGCGATTGCCGAGTTGCGTGTTGTGAATTCGGCCAATGAGAACTTTTATGCACCTCTCATTTATCGCATAGACGGTAATTTACTATGCCAGATAGTATAAATACTCGATAATGTAAAATCGCCAGCAGAACCACACTGACGATACTGTTGTAAATGATATATATCGCCCACCTCTGGAGGTCAATCTACATGAACAGTCCAGTATGGGATTGATCAGAGGTCAGAGAGTACAGGGGGTCCTCCGGCTATGGTTCTCCGTGGCCCCGTGCTGGGGCGAGGGCTGTGTGCCCGCGTTCTCTCACTGGTCTCGCCGTGGTAGGCTTGTGACGGTCCCCGGGGGGCATGGCCCTGGGCCCTAAGTGCTCTGGGGGTTGTGGGGCGCGGAGGCGATGTGGGCTCTGCCCTGCCGGCTGCCCGGGCCGGGGGGTGGGGCCGTCTCCTTTCGCATATCAGCAATCAGCCACCACAGACTACATCCAAATGACAAACTCCACGCACACACGCACATACTCACACAAACACACTCATACACAGACACTGTACCCCAAGTATTACTTAGTTATTTATCCTGTCATGAACATATATACCTGCTACATCTGTGTACTGTCTACTTCAGTCTGTATCTACTCTATAATCATCATCTATGTAACACTGGAATGACTGTAAACTCATGCTATTGTTGTAAACAATGTCACTTTCACTGTTGCTGTTGCTCTCTTTCCCCCCTCTAGGTACCAAATCTCGCTATAAGACTTTCAGCATAACCACGGTTGTAATTACTGTTGTTATTCTTGTGATGTTTCTGTTTGTTGTTGTTATCGTCTCTTCTCCCACTCCAACCCTGGCCCCCACTCTGTCTGTCTCTCACCTTCTCTCTGTCCTTCCAAAATGTCAGTTCGGTAGCCGATGCCAATAAAAACTAACAAAATGCAACAGAATGAGTGAACCACACCCTTCCTTTGCAGAACAAATCTGTTGAGGCACAACAAGGCACCCAGAAACTGTCACACTGCGTGCCTAAGCTGCCAAACAGGACGTGTTAAAAAAAAAAAAACTGGTGAATTGCCTTTTGTCCCTCTTGACACACCGTAGGGGTTGATATCGCGAGTGTAATGAGCATGTCCTTTAGATTTCTGATATCAACCGTGTAGACCCTGTGTTGTGAATAAACTTACGGTATTGCCATGATCCCGAACACATTTGTGTCCGTGTGCATCTCCTTACCGGCTGCCGCTGCACCCCCGCCAGCCGTCCATTTCACATAAGTAAACACAAGGCAGAGTAGCCTAGCTGTGCTGTGAAGGTGTTGGAGAGCCGACAGGGGCGCTGAGAGACAGAGAGAGCGCTCACCAACTAGTTCCCGTGCGAAGTCTGTACATATTTACAGGGCAAACCGCTTAAGCAGAAACAAGGAAGTTCACGGGAGATGTGTCGTAACCACGAAAACAACGTAACTCGCGACCGTCGTAACTCGAGGACCCCCTGTATACTGAAAAAAGGGCGAAACAAATCATGATGATGGGTTTTCAAACATGACCCACCATATTTGGGCCACTTCTGTAATTTGATCCCTATTTAAGTAAATTGTAAGAATAACCATTTACAGCAGTGGGATAAATTACATAAATGACTCTGATCTGCTTATACATCCTACAACTACATCCTTACCTTGTCTGGGTCTTTGCTCTCATTGTTCCATCCAGTGTCACTCGAGCTCCCTGTCACTGCTGAAAGCCCCATGGGCATGATGGAGGGTGGAGTCTGACCACATCCACTGCCCATCGAGTGCAGGTGAGAAGGTGGAGTTTTGTTGCAGCCAACCAATGGGAGGGAGCTGTGTAGAATGAACTGGGTCGGGCTTAGCCCAGGAGGTGCAGGGAGAGATGGAGGGGGAGGGACATGTGAGGCAACTGAGGAAGGAGGAGGCTGCTGCTGAGACTGGCTTTGATTGGCCTGTGAGAGGATCTGCATGAGAGACAAGAGGCAGTACATAAACAAACCAAACTGGCTCCCTGCTCACTGCTTTAAATAAAGGAACAAACATTAAGTTTGAATCAAATGCAACCATCAATGACTCTACTGATCTCATGACATGCTTGTTTAAAGTAGGGCAGTTTTACAGATTTGAAATGCACAGATTCTAGATCTATCACATTTTATCTATCATCTGGTTATTACTACTTTAAAATAAACATAATTATGGATTTCACTTTACTAATTCCTGCTAAAAACCCACTGAGACTGGATTACTGATGTGGATCAAATACTACCACTATGGTACTATGTGGTACTAATTTACTATGGTAAATTTAGTGACTTTTCTATTTTGTTTATTTAAGAATGTTGAGTGTTTATTGCTTGGTCAATTACTTCTTCAGATTATCAATTTATGTATCTTTATTCTAAATATTTAAGGATACACAATGAATAAGGTTTGTGAAAAGGTTTTAAAAATTAAATTTGTTGCAGTTATTTCAACAGGTACCATTCATAGCTGGACACATAGAGCTAGCAATTCTCAAATTCAGCACAATTAAAACAGATATATAGTTTAAATAATGTCCTCCAAGTTCCTCTTAATAACATAAAAACTCAATTACCTCAAAGTGAAAATTTTGGAGAATGACAGCTTGATAAAGACAGACTACTATTCACCTGGCTGGTTGCTTGAATAATCTCCTGTGCTTTGGCTCTGCTGGCAATATTGGCCTCCTCCATTTTGAAGAGCAGAGCAGTCACTGAGGCCAAAAATGAGAGACCGTTATTTCAGGAAAAGTACAATACAATAATGTAGCTTAATTATTTGGATTTCCTGACAATAACAAAATCTCGGAAAAGGGTATAGTGAATGTTATAGTGCAATCCTATGTATGGCCCTTTCTTGTTTTCTAATACCATGACAGACTTCTGAACACCAACTGAGCAAACTTACATGCAAGGACTCCTCCAGCTGTACAGTCCACACCAGTCTGCAGACTCCAGGGGAGTGAAGGTGCTGCTGCTGGAGGGAGAGGAAGCTTAGTAGCAGATGAAGAAGATACAGAGGAGGAGGAGGGGTCTGATGAAGACAGAGGCAGAGAAAGTGAAGTGAGGACACAGCCAGCTGAAGACGATGAGCAAGAAGTTGAGACGAGGGACTTGGGGGGATCGTCTGGAAGAGGCTTTGCCACAGGTGTGGACAGCGCAGTGTTGACATCAGTTCCTTGTGGGGTGGACACACTAGATGGACTAGATGTTGGGAGCATAGGGCTGGTCTGAGATGGACAGTCCTCAGCCAGGAAAGAAGGGTCTGGAGTTTTACAGCTACTGTCCACAGTCTGAGAGTCTGGTGAAGAATCCCTGCTATCCTGCAAAGGTGGCATCGAGGGTGGAGGTGTGTGTGGTGGAGAGGAAGAGGGTGGGAGCACACTGGTAGAAGAGGAGGAGGAAGAGGAGGAAGAACAGGGTGCAGGAACAGCTTGGCCAGTATGTGGACTGACTGATTTGCTCCCATCTCCAACAGCTGACTGAACATCTAAGGAGGCTCCACCCCACCCCTGAGACATAGCATTTACCTGGCTACTATCTCCAGCTAATAACCCTACAAGTCCCTCTTTTTCTCTTGTCTTCTTGGCTAGGCGGCGACGGCGCTTGGTGGCTAAACATGAGGATGGGGAGGAGGCAGAGGAGGACGTGGATGTGATGGAACTGGGTTTTGTTTTTTTGGATTTCAGTGCCGCTGGACTGCTTAAGGAGGACAGTGGTGCAGCCAAGGTACTTCGCTTTCCCATGTTGGACAGTTCTTTATTACGGCTGCTCAGTGTCAGTGGCTCTGAGCACGGTTTGAGGAATGGAGATCTGCTCTCATTATCCCTACAGAAGACTACTGCAATGGAGCCACCCACCACAGAGCCCCCTGCAACTCCCCCTGCACCTCCTGGCCCTAGAAGATCAACCCCAAGTTTTCCGGTGCCAACTGAAGCCCCCGTGGTGCTACTCACACCCTCACGCACAAGTACAGACACTTTGGACTGAAGCTTCCCTTTCCGACTGCTGCCAATTTCTTTCTTGGACTTCCCAGAGCGACCCGAATCCTTTCTACTGATTTTATCCCGCCCTTTGTCCTTTCCTACTTTCTTGGCTCGCTTCACTGAAGAAAGACCAGATGAGACTGTGGCAGAGCCTGAAGTGAGCGTCAGTGAGGAGTGGCATTTGTTTTTAGTCCTACTTGACGACAAGGTTTCAGATTGATCGGTTTTCTTTAGTGTGTAAGTCTTTTTGGGGGGGTGCTGTCGTCCAATTTTTGAGGTAGTCTTCATTTTAGGGCTGGAGACAGGCTGTTCTGGAGGAGGGGCAGGAGGTGGTGTTTCCTCTAAAGATGGGTAATCCGAGTCCATAGCCTCACCATCTAGTGACAACACGTCAATCTCTAATTTGTCTGAATAGTGATCCGGCTGGTAACTGTGATACCTTGGAGGTGAGAGTGACTGCGATCGGCTGTGGGAACTTTCTTGTTCCTCCATCTCCCCGGTCAAGTGCCATTTTCTTTTCTTCCTCTTGTGAGACTTATTAGAGTCCTGCGTTGGCCGACAGGGGGAGGTTGGGGCAAGTCTTGGAGAGCCAGGTACGGTAGTGGTTGTTGTGGTAGTGACTGTGATGGTTCTCTTGATAGCAAACAGGTCAGACCCATTGAGATCTTGGATAGACGGTGGGACCACAGGGCGACCGTCCCGCCGATGATCCCTCTCACACTGCTTATCTCTACCGCCTTCCCTCTTTTCCCTGCTTCTTTTAGACCTTTCTGATGTGCCCCTTTCCCTGCTGCTTGAATGCGGTCTTCCCTTCCTTTCCCTCTCCTTCTTTCTACAGTTGGAATCTTTCTTTTCTCTTTCATCTCTTATATGGCTACTGGTGTGACTCTGTTCTCTCTCTTTTTCTCGCTTTCTATTTCCAGGCACATCTCTGTTTTTATCTCTTTCTCTCTCTCGATTCCTTCCTTCAGACAGGCTCGAAAGGCAACGTTTTGTATGCTCCCCTCTGCCTGAAGAGTTGCCAGATCGTGATGCCTCTGGGCTGCTTTGCCGTCCTTTCTTCCTCTTACGGCTGCTGCTCCTGCTGCTCCTCCTTCCCTTAACCTCTTTCCCAGTCTTGTGCCCTTGCTTTGTTTCTTTGCTCCTCTCCCGACTCCCCTCTTTTCCCTTCTTTCGCTTCTTTCTTCTCTCGTGTTTCTCTTCAGCCTTTCTATCCTTGCTTTTCTTTCTGTCGTGGTCCTTGGAACTTTTAGAGGACTTATGATTCTGCCTGCCTGGCTTGGCAGGTGTGACAGGAGAAGAGGGTGTAGATGCTGGAGGATGGGAAGAAGGAGGTGGTGGCTGAGGAGAGAGAGGGGAAGGAGAAAAGGAGATATATCTTTCCTTCCGCCTGCTGACCAGCTTCCTCCTTAGATCCTCCATTCCCACCACAGGCTCATCCTCAGGCTCCCTGTCCACCTCCCAGCTACCCTCTGCACAGACGGACACAAAGCTGTCTCCATCCAGCACCCGCAGAATTCGCTCTGGCTTTGAACCAAAGAAGGAGACGGTGGGAGAATTGAGAGAGACAATTCCACCAGCTGCTCTGTTACCACTTCTTCCTCTGTCAACAGCCCCAACAATCTCTCCCTCCTCTATTTCAGAGATATCTGAGTCACTCCCACTCTGCCTTCCAGCTTTGTTGGCCCTACGGTCCACACTTCTACCTGGAGGGAACTGGGTCACTGAACAGGGAATTGGCAGATCATTCAGAGTATCTGTGGAATCTGGGGGTTCTTCCTCCTTTTTCTGTTTATCTGCTCTCTCTACCTCTTTCTTCATCCACCCCACTTTGTCACTCCCATCATCAATGTCTGATGCAGGTGAACCAGTGGGGTCAAAGGGGTCATATTTCTCCGCCTCTCCCTCCTCCCACTTCATCCTGACCTCCATGTCTCCCTCTGCTGGGTGGAGGGGATTGTAGAGCTTCCTTTGCCTGCCCTCTTCTTCACAAGCTCTACTCTGTTGCACCAAAGTGAGAGGGCGAAAATCTGGGCAGGTGGTCATAGATGTAGGGGTGTGGAAAGACTGCACTACAAGAGAGGCAGACGTGGAGGACACCATGGCAACCTCTGTCCCCTGGGTGTGGCCTTTTACATGATGCTGATAAACTGACAAGCTGGCACAGACAGAGGAGGATGTAGACAAGGGCGATGACATATCAGATGAAGGAGAAGAGAGAGATAACGTAGGAGAAAAGGGAGGAGGGCTCGTGGCAATTTCTCCGCTTGGGGAAGAGGAGGCAGCTGGCTTCCTTTTGAAGCCTGGTGCTGGACTCAAGTCCATGGACAAGGAAAACTGGTGGTGCAATACTCAAAAAGTAGGAACTGGAGGCTGGAAGTGATGATCTAGTCCCACGTGGGAAAAAAATGAATCTGGGATTGTATCTGGTAAAAAGAACAGGATATATTAGTCTTTTGAATAAAAATTAACTGTAAATATTGAGAATAAAAAAAATGTGTGTGTGTGTGTGTGTGTATATATATATATATGTATGTATATATATATATACATATATCTGCGTGTACATACACACAATAGTTTGGACAGCTTCCCTATGATGTGAGAGCAGTCATAATGGTGTTTATTTGGAGAACATGTCAATTATTGAGTAATGCAGTAATTCTGTGACAGTGATAAGTTATATCATCATTTCCTTTTGTTGCTTATTATTCAGATTGGTCAATGATGCCATGAAACAATAAAAATGTCACACAAAACTTGAAAAAACATTATTATCTGATCAATATTATGGTGTCATGAAAAGATATGAAGTTCTGATATTAAATCGTTACAGACAGATGCACCAACAGAAAGGCAAACTGATCACTATATTCTTCCCCATAACATGCAATGGGAATTAAAACACACAAAACCAGGTAGAGCTCTTAAGTGGAAACAATCTGAGAATGCAATGTATCGTTCATGTGAATGTGAAATTCAATGAATATAGGATCTCAGTAGGCAAAAATGAGTGCCTGAATACCAGTTTCTTTTACACTAAAAGGAAAAACAAACAATTTCTTTAGTTCTGATTTATGGAGAGAGGTTTTAGGTAACACTGATGCACTCTGATTAAAGCTCACTGATGTTCCTGATTCATAGAGCTTTTTAACCAAAACGATACTCCAACTTCTGAAGATAAAGCATTGATTTGCACTTTAGATGTATTTATTTGGAAAAGGAAAACTGGGGACTTCCATAGGTAATGTTAGAGCTCTCACTTCATCTTTGCTATCGTTGATGTTTATGAGCTAGCCGCTGTTTCTATGGATACAATTCGTCGTCACGTGTCACATTATTTTACTACCGTTTTGTAAAATCTAAATGAAAACTGACGAATGAAACGACGTGTGCAATGGGTTTTGACGATTTGTCGGAAGCAACCACTTGATTAGCAAGCTGGTTAGCTGATTTAGCTCACTGAAGCTAAGCAGCAGGAGTAGCCGTTTGCTAACGTGTTACCTTCAGAGTGGTCCGACCGTCTGTAGTCTCAGCTAAAAGCGTCCGTCATGTGTTTGCAATTTCCCTTTATCTCAGACATTAAACACACTGCATCAACTACTTTTTTTGTCGTTTGTAAGGCGAAACGGTTGTCCCACTCCATCAACCACCGCCATTTTTTCTCTTCAGACGGGCCAATGAAGAAATTTGGGAAATGTAGTTGTTCTGGTGCCACTGCGTGCCGCAGGGATGACGTATTTTTGTAGGCTATCCCGGAAGTCAGCATTTTTTTAAAAATTTTCTTTATTTATATTTAGATAAGTATTAATGTTGAGAAATTAAAGAATAAAACAGAACACATGCGTGAAATTGTGAAAAATATACACTTGATTTGAATATAAATCAAATCTTATTTGCATATAGCAGTTACTCACAGATCACAATTCAGCCCATAGGGTTTAACAGTCTGTACAAGGCAGCCTAAACCCCCCTCAACAAGGGCAAGGGGGAAAAAATGCAGGAGAAACCTCTTGGAAACTCAAATGAGAGAGATCCCTCTCCTGGGATGGGAAGAACCGATGCTGTGTGTACAGTGGACATCAACAAAATAACAGTAGCCTATTTAAAGCATTTATGAGAGTGAAACCATGGGAGAGATCAGGCAATCAACGGCCATACAGAAAACTATCCTTCTAAAAAGATGGGCTGTTAGTCAGCTTTGTTTCCTCAAAACTCTTGAGATTAAACAAATTATTGTTAGAATAACAATAGAAATACTTCGAAGTACTAGCTGATGTAGAGTGTTTAGTATATATATTGGATTAACTGTGGATTGGCGATTTGCGGCAGAAACACACAAAAGATCAAAAGGTGAAAAACACCACCAACAGTGGAACAGGAAGTGATGTAATAAGTTTACCATTTGCTCGCCAAAGTATCAAGCTACGACGTTACAAAATGTTACAAATATAATGAGAAAAAAAACTAATCAATTTTGAAAAATAACTGCTTCATTTTTGTGCTTATTCACACAAATAAATTAAAATATTGTGAATAAATGTATAATGTACAGACTCATCTGAAACACTATGAGCTCTGAATGAAGCCACTGGATTTTGAAACTTCAGCTCAAACAGTTAATCATACATCTGTCTTCATTTGCTAAAACTCTGCATGCATTGAAATAGCCACCAAAGGTTTTCACCTTGAGCTTGTTTGTCAATAAAAAAGAATCCTATTTTTAACAAAAGAATATTATATATGTCAAAACTTTTAACTCAAAAGACTGGCATGTATTTTTCTTCTGCATTGCAAACAAGTCCAGCTTTGAATTTGATACTTCTTTCACCAAAATGACTTCAAGCATTTCATTACCACAATTTCATAATTTTGTGTGAGATTGACAATTTCCATTTGATAGTCTTTAGTGAGAGCTGCCACTAATCACAACCGGCTGGTGACCTGGATCAAGCTGCTGAAAAACACACCGGGTGTCAAAAAGTTTAGACGAGCTGTCTGAAGACACAGGAAGGGAAGGCAGAGCCTTACCCAGAATGTACTCAAACTACTACTACTTCAAACTTGGAATACTGTTGGTCAGTACAAAGAGCACTTTGAGGAACTTCAAAAACAATCTGACATACCCGGTGGACGAGGAAGAGTCTGATGTCACAAGGAAAAGCCTTACCAATATAGCTTGGCAGAGGTCACTAAGATAGTCAAGAATCTCCTCATCCAGGTTTGCATGAGCATCTCCTGAGATGAAGACTTTGGACATTTTGGGCTGTTGTGGGAGATACATCTCGTTAATGTCACATGGAGGTCAAAAAAAGCACACATGGAACAGTAGAGTGGGATTGAGACTCCCTTAAAAAAATCCAATCAACCAGCTGAGGCGGTCTGGGAATCTGATCAGGATGCTGATGGGCGCAGAAGAGACCCATAAGTGTCCCCACCTCAGATAAGCAAAAGCAAATGGAAGAGAGTGGCCTAATAAAGGAAAAAAAGAGAGGATGAAGATTTGTGGCTTATCAGACTACCAATACACATTAGGCTACACACGTTATCATTCCCTTTGCAATTAATCAAATCAGATAAAGCTTTATTCAATCTCCAGATGTTTTACATCATGTGATTCCAACAGGAACTTTTACAGCAGAGACATAATGATACTAATGAAAAAACTGTCAGTTACTATCATCATCTTCATAGCGAGGTGATCTGAATTTGGCCCAAAACATTCCATAGCTGCATATACAATACATAGGCATACAGATGTTGATGATGTGGAGTAAACAAGTGTCCTGAAACCAAACAACCAGACTCAGCAGCAGAGGCACAAGAAATTTGGCAGGAGCTATATTAAGACCATGGCCAAAAAAACCCAATGAACGTCACACAACATACCATTACATTTACTCTTCTTAGGACAGACTCTTTAAGCACCGCAAACACTTTAAAAACATTTTTGTCTAAATAAATCTCCAAATAAACAAATATAAATAAACAGAAAAAAAAGACAGATTTGACAGAGGGACAACTGTAGTAGTTGAACTGAAGGTAGATAAGGTCAAAACAAAGCCCCTCTTTTTTATCAGTACCCTTGCAGTAACTCCCTCTCTCTTCCACTCCGCCTTGAGTCCAGGAGGCAGAAGAGGTGGGAGGGGCTCAGAAGATCAGTTACTGTAGACAACACGAGGCACCTCCGGCCTCAGACCAGCCCTGCATCCATGGCCATCTTGTAAAAGGCTCCTCTCTGACTGATGAGATTAGAAGGGGAATCAAACTCTGCCATCTCTCCCTTTTCCAACACAAGGACCCTGGACGAAACAAAAGACTGATCAGACTCTTTCTGTTTCATAGATACCAGCACTACAAGTACTCACCTTTTGTCTATTTCTAAAATAAAACAAAAAAAATGTTGGATGTCAAGGAATGTTCTGCAGCTAAAAGTAAACATAACACTAGTGATTTTGTATGCCCTTCTTACCTCTGTCCCAAGGTTGAGCATGTGTGTGCTTCAAACACTAAAATGCACTTGTGTTTCATTTTCATCTTTTTATATGTCTAGAACCATAACTAATCCATGCTTTTATCATCATAGTTTAACTTTCTGTACATGAAGGTGTCCAACCACACCCTCTTCCAATTACAATTAGTACAATAACACAACAGCTCGTCTTACAACTGGCACTAAAAAGGCTACATGTAATTGTAAGATTAATTTCAAATTATTCTTACTGAAAAGTTTCCTAATCTTTGAGGGTTATGGATCTTGCACCTTAAGCCCTATGAGGTAAATTGTGATTTGGGAATGTGGGGTATAAAAATTTGATTTGATTGACTGTTATCTGTTTACAAAGCTTTACAGTGTTTCCCAACTTTGGAGCTTCTTCTTGCCTATATTTATTCAATAGCAAATTCTTTATTAAATTTGACATTCACACTTTGTAATACTCTCCCTCCTGCTCCAAACCATGTGTCGGCATGCAGATATATTGTTGCATAACAAAGAGTCTGCTCTTGAGTCTGTGTTTCAAGTTTGTGAAGATGAGTGTTAAATTATCAATTTGTGTGTAGAGTTTTGGGATATTGAGCATGCGTTAACCATGTTTCTTCGTACTTTGCACCGTATTCCCCAGTTATGGATGCCTTAACAGTGAACACACCCACAAAGAAGCAAGGCAAAACTTTGAAAGGTTGTTTTGTCACTCTGTTGACCCTGTGATATGCTAGTGACCTGTCTAGGGTGTACACCGCCTCTTGCTCAAAGTCTGGGATTGGCTCCAGCTACTATTATCACCTCAGAAGGAACAGATGTCAATAATGGATGAATGAATAGGACACAAAAAACACAATTAAAATTAGATTCATAATAATAATAATAATCATTATTATTATTATTATTATTATTGACATTGCCTTTGATTTGACATCTGAATAAGTGTTAAATATATAAATATCACAAAAATACAATTAGAAACGCATGTCTGTGTTTGGATGGTGTATCCTGCTACCTGTCGTAGTCCATGATTGTATTGAGACGATGAGCTATTGTCAGGACAGTGCAGTCTTTAAACTGAGAGCGGATGGTTAGCTGAATAAGGTTGTCTGTCTCCATGTCCACCGCTGCTGTGGCTTCATCTAGAACCAGGACCTTCGTCTTCCTTAGAAGAGCTCTAGCCAGGCACAGCAGCTGCCGTTGACCCACACTAGGAGGAAAAGACACAAGGGTTTCAACAAACTAGAGTGGTTATATTTAATTTCTGAGGTGTTCTTGTGCACAAGTCAAGCTCCTTGCTGGTTCTGGACAGTTTAATTCACTGATCCATCCAAGGAACATGATTGTGTGACACCGACAGTGAAATAGGCCTATCTTGATTCTGTAAGGAACATGACCTAAATCTCCTTATGATGGCTCTATTCTGTGGTTACATATATAAAACACAATGATGATGCCTTTGTAGATATTTAATTCATTTTATGGGCATTTTAATGCCCAATTCAACAAGAACAATTGAAACCTGCCAGGTGTTCTAATAATTTTGGCCACCACTATATTTCACTGTCAATATCACACAATCATGTACAGAAAAGAAAGTTAGAAAGTGGATAAATACATAAATACATATATTTGTTGTGCTCAGAGCAACCATCTGCATGATTCATCATTATGAAATAAAATCATGTTCTGGAGGCTAAAAATTTTCTAATCATTTTAATGATTAATTCCAGGATATGTGAGATATCCTGGAAGGCTCTGTTGACAGTAATGTAATTTCTTAAGCTGCTCTTCCAAGCACGTTTATGATTAGTATGGATAAACAAATGCCAATTCCCAATGAAGGTAAAATTTATTCCACATGCATTTACTACTACTACTGCTCCTTTTGTCCGATGTTTAGCTACACACAGTAAGCACAGCACTTCCTGCCTGTGCAGTAGAGATAGAAGAATTCCAGTAGTTTGCATGGCTTCATATGAAGCAGGTATACCTGAGGTTGTCTCCTCCTTCACTACACTCATGACTGAGTTTTTTGGGGAGACTGGACACAAAGTTCTTGAGATGGGAAAACTCCAGGACCTGCCATACTTCTTCATCAGAGTAACTGTTAAAAGGATCCAGGTTCATCCTGAGAGAGCCTGAAAACAGCACTGGGTCCTGTGGAGGATGAAGAGAGTTGAATGTCATAGTTCACACAAAATCACCACAATACTGAGGTTAGGGCTTAAAATGTATGCCCCAGGATAATGAAGAGTGAGATCTGGCTGTGTCCAAATAAAACTACATCATGTCATGACACGGCTTGATTTGCTTCGATGGATTAGATGATTATTTTGAGTTTTGCCACAGTGAGACTACATAATGTAGTGGACTGATACACTTGAGAACCTTTTCTATCTTCATATACTTGAATTGGCTGAACGACTGGTGTGGTATCAAGTAGCCGTGATGACATTTCACGTCACGACAAGTTCACCATTGAACAATTCACGTCATTTCATTTACCTGTGGGATAATGGTGATTCTGGACCGGAGCTCATGGAGACCAAGCTGAGCAACGTCCACCCCATCAATAAGGATTTGTCCCTCAGCTGCCTCAATAATCCGAAACAGCCCCAGAGTTAGGGATGACTTCCCGGCTCCAGTGCGTCCCACAATCCCCACCTTATGAGTGGATGCAGCAAATGTTACAGATATACGTCAATTTAGATGTAATTCATAAATAAAGTCAAAGAGGTCTGCCAGTCAAAATCCCCACTACTGCCTGTATCGTAGCGATGTAAAACCAGACCTTCTCTCCTCCATGAATGCTTAAAGCGATGTTGCGAACAGCCAGGTCCAGATCATCACGATAGCGCAGGCCAAAACCTCTGATGTCTATGCAGCCGTCAGTGGGCCACCCTGGGGATAAGCTAGATGACTTGTTCCACTCTCCCTGGTGGTCAGAAGATACACATTTAAATTAGCATGTTACCATAACTGTATGGTAACGTGCTATGGGCTTGTTGTTAACATTGTTTGCATTGATTAAATACTTGTGTTTAGTGATAACTAAAGGTGTTAGGCTTCGATGTCATCATCTTATTATATTTGGCTGTAATAGCATCCTGGTATCTGAATTGGTGTGAGGTAAGTCAAGACAAAACATAATTGCCAAATTCAGCATGTGGTGTTAACAGTACACCATACTGAATGCATACTGTTATATTACCACCAAGACTAAAGCCAGCACCATAAAGCAGCAAAGGAAATTCCTCCAACAATGCTCGACATTGTGAAACTGGATGTTAAAAAACATTGTTCGATTCCTGGGATTGTTTGTTTCTTTGTACCTCTTTTTCTGTGTCATTGTACTCTTTCACTCTCTCCACAGCAACAATGTTGGTCTCCACATCAGAGGACATCCTCACCAGCCAGGTCAGAGAAGCAGTCAGCTATACAGACACGTATGGACATATTGGTAGTTTCATACACACAGCACATGCCCAAATTCTAGATTTACCATAATACAATGAAAATGGCAAGTAAACCTGGGTTTAGGGGTGGGCAATATGGCAAAATAAAAATCCTTTTTTTTAAACAAAAAATGCTGTTATAACATGTCTTGCTTGCAACAACACCTCTTGTTTATTTTCTTTAAACTTAAGCATTCAAGAGACTCACAGTTAAACTCCAATGTAACTGGGTGATAACATTAAGGTTCTCCGCTCTGAGGTCAACTGTGCAGCAGACATGCAGGAGCTAATAAATGACACAGAGTGGTCGTTGAGCTGCTCTTCACTGCGACAGTTTTTTGGCAGATAAGCCAGTGTTTCCCCTTGGAAACGTCACAGCAGTGGCGCTGTGGGCTGGTAATTAATCCGTGTCCACGTAGATTTTGCCGTTTCGTTTGTTTTCTTTATCAGATAGTATAAATACTCGACAAAGCAAAATTGTACATCGCCATCAGAGATATCGCAAATAAATAATCAATAAATAAACAGAAAAGAATAACTAATCAGGGAAATTAAACTTGAATAGAGCTACAAAGAGCAGAGGGCTGATGGCATGGTCTGCCATACTCTTCAAGACCCGTTAAGATACAGATTTCAATTATATTCAGATTTTAGAGTGAGCCAGTGCAGAGACATTATTATTAGAGAAATATGATTGTTTCATTGTTTTTGTCAGTACTTTGTTCCCACAAACAAAGTGGGAACAAACTTACTGTATGTTAGATCTGTGCACTACTTCATGTTAAAGCATTCTATAGGATGGCCTATTTCCTAATGCATCACTTATCTCTGTTCCTGAAAAAACATCAGTAATGTAACAGGTGTATGAAGTCATGAGGAAAATCATGTACCTGGAGGGCATAGGAGATGGACAGACCCATTATGCCTGGGCTTAGGCTGTCCCGTGCTATGACGGCAAACAAAGCAGCAAATGACACAATGCAGTTTCCTACAAACTCCAGGCGCACAGCCAGCCACCTTCAAGAACACAAATTATCACCACATCATAAAGTGACATCATAAGAAAGAAGACAATGGTAGCAATTACATCAAGACACGTTCTGTTATATCAGCTACTCAGTATAAAGGGGCATCTCAATAAAGATAAAATCTTTCCTCACCTCAATTAACATAACTAAGATGACGAAAGAGGAGGTTGATATGATTACATGTCCTATTACGGAGGAGGAAATAAGGACACCTGCACCCACACAACCTGAACTTTGAGGATTTTACCGTTTTTTTCCCTCAATTACCTATTCAATCTGTAAGGAACTGTATAACCACTGTACTCTCCCCATCTTACGTTTCTAAGCATGATGTATGGAGCCCAACTTGTGTTGTAATGTTAATTGCCTGTTTATTTGCAAAAGGAGCCGATAAAATTAAAAAAAAGAATAATGTGTAATAAAGTTAATTTATTTCAGTAATACAATTCAAAATGTGAACTCGTATATCATAGATTCATTACACACAAAGTGAAATATTTCAAGCCTCTATTTGTTATCATTTTGACAATTACGATATGATATGAGCTTATAGCTCATGAAAACTCAAAGTTCTGTATCTCAGAAAATTTGAATACTGTGACAGAGCTCAATATTGTACACTCACAATGTTAGACTCTAATTGAAATGAATGAACTTTACCACAGTATTCTAATTTACTGAAATTCACCTGTAGCAGCTACTCAGTACAGTGAGTGAGTCTCTGACCTGTTTGCAACAATACTGGGATAGTAAGCCTTCTGGTTGTGGTCCACTCTCTGGTCACTCTCATGGATGAAGCGTTCCTGCTCACCAAAGGCTCGGATCACAGAAGTGCCCAGCAGTGTTTCATTGAAGTGGGTGTAGATGGGGGAACGACTGACTGACTCCAGACGCTTCAGTTGACGAGATGTTGCGACATATAACCTCTGGAAAGACATAACAGGCAAGCAATCATAATGGTGTATGATCACACTAATCAACCTGTTAAACAACTTGAAGTAGTAGAAATTAAGCTTTAAGGTGGCTGCCAGGCTTCCTGAAATGTTTTAACTAACCTGCACAAAAAAGTACAGCAGACCAAGGAAGGGAATGATTAAAGCTACCAGCGGCGTGGCAACAAGAATGATGACACAAGCACCCAGGACGCTGAACATAGAGCCCATGAACATCTTAATTATGCTGGGGATCACTGAGTCAATTGTGTCTATCTCTTTGGAAAAGCGGTTGACCAGGTTGCCACTGGGGGTTCGCTCAAAGAAGGACATAGGTGAACGCAGGACATCATACAGCATGGACTGGTGAAGGCATCGGGAGGCCAGGATACCACCAATTGACATGGAGAGGGAGTAACAAAAGACGGCCACACCTACAAAAGAGAAGCAGTGTGGTTGCAGACAGGATTTGACTGAATATGCACTGATGCACAACATGCATGAATGAGAAAAAAACCTCACCCGAGCTCACTGACACACATTCATGATGTTGTTTCCTACGACACTCTGCAGCCTTTGGCATATATATGCACAGAATGTGGTTTTGCATTGTCCTGATACAACCCCCATATCACAAGATGCTGGCTTTTTGACCTGTCGCTGGTGACAGGCTGGATAATACTTCTCATTTATAGTCCAAAGCAAAAGGTGTTTGTTTCTTCCAAAAAACACCACCTTGATCCCTTCCCCTTAACACACTGAAATTTTTGTCTTTTTGTTGGCACACTGTTGATCCTTGGCTTACTAAAAAACAAGGCAACTTTTTCAGACTGTGTTGCAATTCATTTCAGGAATGGATGTATATTTGTATGAATTTTGTTGGGAGTTGGGTGTGTGCAAATGTGGAACGAACGCACGCACGCACGCACACAAAGGTTCACAATAAAATACAATGTTCATAAGGCTCTTGTCCTTCCTTACCCTGGGATAGGCCAAGAGCACCATACACCCCTAGTCTCATCAGTCTGTCAGGCTGAGTGCCATTAACCACGGGATCGTCGGTCCAAAGGCTCAGCCAGTAGTTGGAGAAGAGGGAGACCAGGTGATGGGTAAGGAACAACAGGAGACTGATACACGACAGTGGCACACCAATTGCTCTCATATAGGCCCAGAACACAGACAGATTAACCTGGGAAGCGGGAAGATGCCAGCTGGGATCAGTCTCTGGTTGGGACAATCACATACTGCATAACAGATGGATAATGATGAATTGATTGCTCTGATGTGGTAAGGAATTTAAAGTTTCCACCTACCCGTCCTGTGCTGGCTTTGTCAGCTTCTGTCAGCTTGCCTGCCTCAGGGTTCCTAGCCTTCTTGCTAATCTCACTGCCCTTCTGGGACGGCTCAGACACACTAGTTTTATCTGGAATGCTGCTTACACATGGAAGAGTGAAAAAAAACAGACCAGGTGGTATTACATTATCTTGAAATGCAATTCAGGTGAATATGGGTCTCAGTAGATGTTCTCAGTTTTTTTGTAAAAACAATTTACAATTTTCTAGGTGCGGGTAAAAATATCAATTCATCAATGCATTTCAATATATTTTTTCCTAATTCAATATCGATCCAGAAAATCCCCTGAATCGATTAGATCCCCTGGCCAGTGGGGGCGAAAAGAGCAGCACTTTTGTGTGATTCATGATGTAGAATGAAGCTTTGTTTCCTTAATTTTGCTAAACATTCGTTCAGTGAAACCAATGACACACATTTATAACTATGGACAATTTAGTGTCTCCAGTTAACCTAAGGTATGTTAACCCACGAGAGGAAACCAGAAGACATGAAGATGACCGAAGCAGACACCAGAGGGAGAGAGACGGGTTTTTAGGGACACCTCTAGCATGAATGCTAACTCCTGCACATTTTCTTTTTCTTATACATTATTATTCTTTTTTACTGATTTTACCTCCAGGATAATATGTAATAATATATGTTTTTGTAAACATACCATCTCAAAATCTCATTTTGAACTGAGACCAAAAAAGTACTATAGAAATACAGACTATTACTACTACATATCAAAGCCTCATGCATCTCATTAACAGTAGAGCTATGCATTATACTGCTGTTATCCAGTTTCACTCACCCATCAAAAGCAGTTGCACTGCCTTTCTCAAGTCCTTTGGTTCCCGTCTTTGGCAAGGATTCTAAATGCAGCAAGTAAACAAAGCTTCATGACAAAAAAAGAGATCACCAAACCATTATCTGTAACTACTCCAGCAACCACATGTTTCCCTTTTCTCAGCATTACAGATTATCTTGTATGATCAAGGATAATTAATGAATACTTCCTTAACTCTTTATTGAAATGATCACCTCTAAGCCAAGATATATTATCATCTTTGTGCCACATGCAGTGTGTCTCACCGTTGTTGTGAGTATTGTCAACATTAGCATATGTTCGCAGGAACTCAGCAAAGGCTCCTTCTGTGGCAATGAGCTGTTGGTAGGAGCCCATCTCTGTTACCTCACCGTCCACCATCACCAGGATTAGGTTAACCTGGGGCAGGTAGCTGAGCCCATGGGTCACCAGCACACGAGTCTGCACAGAGCAAAACACACTGAACCAGCGCCCAAACCTAACAGCTTAATAACTATAAGTATTTTTTTGAAACGGCTCGGAACAGTCACTGATTATCAGTCACCAACTGGTGAAAACCAACAAAAAACATAATAAAAATCAGGTGTTATAAATTACTTTCTGTGGGACAACAACGATGAATGCATTTATGCATTTGGTTCTCTGTATTTCCTGTAGTTCTTTTTATATTAGGTTGTTCATTTGACAAACCTTTCCACAGTTTTTGATGTGTGTGATCTGTGTATATACTGTACCTGCTTCAAAACAATACCGATTAAGGGTGACTTTTCAGCAATATGCAGCAAAATGAAAACATGTACGGTAATTGTACTTTACAATGAGCATGTATGTGATGTTTTCTGTTGGTTAAGCTTAAAAAGCTACAGACCTTATCCTTCAGTAGTCCATGTTGGCCAATAACTTGATCAAAGATGTGTTTTCCAACATGAGCATCAACAGCAGACAGTGGGTCATCCAGCAGGTAGACTGCACGGTCACAGTAAACAGCCCGAGCTAAATTCACCCTCTGCTTCTGACCTCCAGACAGATTAACTCCCTGTACAAAGGAGACACAAACAAAGACAGAGAGAGAAATGAAAAGCTCTGATGAGGACATGCATGCATGCTGTTTTTTCCTTAATGAGGCAATATATTGCATGTAATGACAAATAATCAGGTACTATAAGCTGTGGATCGTGGTTGTTCACTACACTCATTACTATGCCCATCTATAGACCAGCGTTTTCATTCACATAATGTAAATACTTTGCATCATATTTATTTCACACATTATTGTGACTTTCTAATGATGACACTTTCATTATATATTATATTGGGGAATATTTTTACTGTCAGTATAGGATGAAGATTGTCTATTTGGCCCTATTGATCCAGCGATATCTTGGAAAAGTTATTTTTCATACCATAAAGTTAACTGCTTGGAGATACACTCCCACGCAATATTACTACTAATTCTGATAAAAAGCCATTAACAAACAGGTTCATTATTTGATATTATTTGATATCAACTGTTGATATCAAACTGGGGAAGTCAAGAATGTTTCATAGAATGCATGTTACTTGATAATGGAGCTTTCCACCTCATAATCCATCACAGGTTAGATTTTAACTTATACTCTACAGTCTTAGTTTATGTGACCATATTTTAATAGATACCTTCTCTCCAATCTCAGTCTCATCTCCAGCAGGAAGGATCTCTAGATCAGGCTGAAGGGCACATGCTTCCACAATGCGCTGATACCAGGCCCCTCTCCACTCCTGACCAAACACAATGTTGCCTCTCAGAGTGGAATTCTGGATCCATGCCTGCTGGGGAACGTAAGCCACCGAACCCTGCATGGGTGTCAAACACTGTAGATTTGGTGCTCTGCAGTTGATGATGAACAGTCAGACAAGAGCACAGTCCTACTCCCTAGAGTATGAAACATTCAGAATAATTTTCCCCTTTGCTGATGGCTGTGCATGTTTTAGATATGGAGTTCTTTGACAAACTGTATTGAACACTCCTCCAGTACTTCTTGGCTTTTCAATATTTGAGAATGTGCATGAACGAACGTCACACAATCGTGGGGGGGTGGTGGGGTGGGGAGAGAAAGAGAGAGAGAGCAGCTACCTTGACAGTCACAGTTCCTTCTAGTTTGTCCATTTCTCCAAGCAGTGCAGATAGAAACGAGGACTTTCCTGATCCCACATGTCCCACCACAGCCACCAGAGAGCCTTCTGGGATAGACACATTCAGTCTGCACATACAGGGGGACTGAGCTCAATTCATTTCATTTTCAATTTAAGGTAAAAACTTTAGGTTACAAAGGTAACTCCAGTTCTCTGACAACATGAGCTAGGTATCTCACTATGGGGTATGCCCCACTGCGTGGTCCTCAGGAGCCCAATAACATTATGCCAGCCCCATTGGCTGGCAGCCGTGACGACTGGATTGTGAGGAGGCACATCCTCCCCCTACAAAAAGGGGGTGATGCAGTGTCACTAGCTCATTCAAAATAACCACACCTCTTCCTTGCTTTACGCAATAAGGTGAGATACCTCACTCATATTAACCCGGGTTACCTTTGTAACCTAAAGTTCTCTGTCAACATTTGCTCAGTATCTCACTACGGGGATATACTGACTCCCATATCGCCAGACAAGCTCATCTTGAAGATCGCTGCCAATCATGAGGCCGAAGCATCGTGACCCTCAGAAGAGCCCACCTGTCTGTATGGGGACAGCAATAGTAGTATCGTAATGTATGTCCCTCTGAAACCCCGGATTTCTGTGGCGAGAATTCCGTGCACAACACGGAAAATTAGTGTCCGGCAATGGAGTTGGTCCCCCTTTTGTAGGGTGAGGATGTCCCTCCTCACAATGGGGACATAATGTTATTGGGCTTCTGAAGACTACGCAGACAGGCATACCCCATAGTGAGATACTGAGTGAATGATAATAGCCTAAATGTGGAGAATGCTTCATAAAAACTCCTGTGTCTGTGTGTGCACGTGTGTGTGTTAAAGTACCTTTAACCTTTATTTGAGCACATAAAACACTGTTTCATAAGGAAACCTCACACACACCTCTTTAGTGTTGGTGATTCGGCTCTGGACCAACTGAAGACACCATCCACTATGGAAATAACATGTGGAGCTTGGAGGAAGAATGAAGAAATGAATTAATACACTGCATACAAAATATGTTAATATAGCCAGTAAATGATGAGATGATGAGACTGAGAATGACCACGCAGTACATATACGAATGTAATGGTTAACAGTTTAGTGGTGTAGTCAAAAAAAAGCATATAGAAATTGGTAAATATTATTAACTTTTTTTGGTTTCTGTAAAGGTAGTGGTAGGAGCAACACTCATGTGTACACCTTTTTCTCTTCTGAGAGGATTTTCAGTCAGTTATGTTAACATTATTTGTACCTTTGTGAAGTAAATAATTTTGAGTCAGCCTACATTGCTGTCATTGGAAACTACATCATTGGAAACCACTTTGATTAGTTTTATTTTTCTTATCTGTACCATAATATTTTCAATTTTTATTAAGCCTATGTTATACAAAGACCTCTGGAAAACAATAAGCTTGAGAATATTGACTCCTCTCTTTAAATGTAAATTGCAAAGAGAAACACATCCTTAACATCCACACTTGGAAATTCACACAACCCACATTTCACATGCAAATTGCATTCACTAATTTAAGGTTGTGTACATTTTGGCAGTTTTTCTACACCCTGTACAGTGTGTACAGCGTGTAGGTCACAGGATGTTGTATACTTTGTTAAAACCCTATGATGCAAACTGCAATTTGTGAATATAGGCTATACAAATTGATTGACTGGTTGATTGATAAACCTGAATGGCAAGCAGTATTCTTTTCAAAACAAAGAAAGCACATTTGATATGCTGTTGGCTCCATAGTTATTGTTGCTGAAATGCTGTAAGATGGTTTAAACTTAAACCTAATAAAATTAAATGCAAAAGTTACAAATAAAGACTCACAGCCCAATACTGGTTTGTGCTCCACACTGTCTTCTTGCAGCTGCTCATGTGATAGAAACATCCTTAGCCGCTTCAAGGACACACTGGCCTACAGACAGACATAAGGCAAGAGTAAGTCCAGGTATAAACACTCTCCCCCTGTGCAGTCATACCTGTACTCAGTGGGTTTTAGTTGCAGGTGTATAGTCAGACTGGATGGAAATATGCTTTTGTCTTTGCCAATATAGATGATGTCCATGTGTATTTGCATATACAGTGGACATTCAGGGACAAATTATAAATGGTCTCAGGAGACACATTTAAGGCACATTTTAATGCCAGGTTTAAACAAACGTATTCTGAGCTTTCCATCTGTGACTGGATCTCTAAGGATGGATGTCAATCACAGCTCTGATTTCAGCCCTTATTGTTAAGATTCACTACTTCAAATAAAAGTCTAGAGTAGGCCACAAGGGACAATAAACACTGCAAGCCCAACCCTAAAGGTTCCATTGCTTCAGTAAATACTCTCCCCCTCGTAGGGACTTATTTGGAGGTAAAAAGATTTACCCAGAAGTTAATTTAGTCCCTGCTGTCAAAATTCAGGTTTCCTAAGAAAACATTTGTCCACCACTAGAAGACACTGCAATTATGTGACTGAATGCTGAACATATGAACAGAGCCGCACCAACCTGCACCATACTACTGATGACCATTGGCAGCATGTTGAGAGGAAAACGCAGGATGTTGAAAAGCGCCAGCGAAACAAAGGCCTTCTGGGCATCAAGTACATTACGTTCATCAATCAGCACATACACAGCGAAAGTAGACAGGGCAACCTGTACAGTCCACCAGAGAGAGGATAAGAGAGAAACATGTCTCAATGTTATTATTGCCAAATTCACTGAATTCCATTGATGCTTTGCAGGAATCAATGGAATTCACGTTTCCCAATTTTAGATACTATGACACTTGAAATCCTGTTATTTCATTATCTTGTTCTGTCTATAGAGCTGCTAATGATGCACAAGCCAAAAAACATAATACACTTAAATTCTGTGTTGAACTCACCAGAAAAGGTGCACAAACCCAGGTGAAGGTGGACACTGCACTAAGATAAGCAGCCTTCTTTAGAACCTGCAGCTCACTTTCACGTATTTCTGACACCTTGTCCTTGAAAGCCAGTTCCCAGGCATACAACTTTAGCACCTTGATACCATTCAGCATCTCATTTATCAGCTTAATGCGATTGTCCTTACTCTTCATCTGAGCCACCTGTTCAACAAGCACAATATTTAAAACATTAAATATATTTGTATAGTGGTCTATTTGGTTACGTTTCTACAATGCTTGGTTGAGTTAGTTATTTGATGCTAGGAAAACATGGTCATGAATTGACCACTGAGTGTTCAAAGTGCAACATGGCAGCAGCCATATTTGGGATATTTTGCTTTTCATTTATACAGTAGGACAACATGATGTTTCATGTATATAAATGAAAATGTGTCATGAGAAAAGTGCCATGTTGGGTATGCCCTCACTACAAACACATGGCAATGTACACAGCCATCAGATCATTATATGGTTGAAAAGTCAATAAGTGCCATTAACACATTAACACAGTAATGGCACTTATCTTAGTCCTGTGGGGACCCAGAATAGAATAGGCCTAGACACTACTGAATCTCACCTGGTAGGTTTTGGTTTTCATGGCGATGACAGCATTAACAGGGACCATCAGAACCATCACAGCCACTCCAGCCAGCACAGAAGGTCCCAGGTTCTGCAGAGCAGAAAATAAAGTTTCCAGAATCAGAGCATTCCATTCTCGTTCGTCGTTTGTGGATGAGCTTGTCAGATCGGATTTTTGATCACATAATTCAAAAGGTCCTGACTACCAATTATTTGACTACTTTTTTTTTTTTGCAAAATGAACAAAGGTGTCATCAGATGACACATCCCCCTGGCAACCACTTAAACTATTTGTTTTTGTTGCAATCACAATGAATAGAAAGCTTAATACAGTGGTAAAGCCAAGTGTTTTTCTTTTCTTTTTTTTCTACAGCTGGATGTTGCTTAAGGCATGGTGGTTGTGAGCTCGTAGGTATGTCAATTGCTTAAGTCTAAATTTAATCAGACAAGCATGACATGTAGTGCCTTGCACAAGTATTCACTGTTTTTTCATATGTGTATATATTTTTAAAAAAAGTAAAAACATGAAAATTGGCGTGTGTATATGTATTATTTGTATTCACTCTCTTTGCTCTCAAGTTTCTAGTACAACCAACTAACATCAGAAGTCACATAATTAGTGAAATAAAGTCCAGTATTTTGAGACTGTGAGGAAGGTTCACCTTCCAGCAGGCCAATGACCCTAAGCACACTGCAACCTCGTGGTGTAGCCTACTGCTCTGCATGTGCATGTCGATAGTTTGTACTAACTGTATAACAAGTTGTGTACTATGCATGTGCAGAAAATTAATTTCCCCATGTGTGGGACTATTAAAGGTATTTCTTCTTTCTTCTTCTTAAGCAGAGTCCTGAACAGTATAGTTGTGTGTATATCTGTTGCTCCAGTATTGTATTTTGTGTGCATTCATTCAAAATTAAATTTAAAACGTTTTCCATGCTAGTTCATTGAGATCTAATGTGTGATTTAAGTGTCCCTTATTTTTTATAATATATTTTATTATTTACAATATATTGTGTGTCTATGTGTGAATCAAAGGGTGCATGTGTGTTTGCCTGGGAAGATTTTCATGGAGCAGCTCCGTAATCTTACCTGCCAGAGAAAGTAGAGGGCCAACACTACCTGCAGGGGGGCAGACCATATCATGTTAATGTAAGTGATGAGGTCCATGAAGCGCTGGGCGTCGACTGACATCAGGTTGACAATTTCTCCCACTGTGGAGGTGCGGCGCGCTGCACTGCTTATAACTAATGCCTGAAAAAGCAGATCCAAGAAAAGAAAAGTACTTGGAATGTGTTCTTTAGATACTGGTTGCAGCATTCAAACTTCAGACTAATTTTTATCTACACCCAATGTTATTGATGACAGAATGAGTACTACTTTTGGTTCATTATGCTGTTTTCAAATAGCAATATGATTCTGTATACATTAATGTAGTGACAATCTCTATGGGATAGGGAGAGAGAAAGCAGTACCGTTTCTTTTTTGTAAAACTAAAAAGTTATTAAGACTGTGTTTTTATGCCATATTGTATTTTCACTGAATATAGCAACACAAGAGTAATTCTGAAATCATTCAATAGCATAATAGCATTAAAAGGATAGATAGATAGATAGATAGATAGATAGATAGATAGATAGATAGATATTGATCCCAAACTGGGAAATTACAGAATGCTACCTTCCCTTACCTTCCTGTAAACAGCTCCAATTACAGCAGTGCGCAAACGCATGCCTGTGACAAAACAGACGTGAAAGTACTTCTGGAGGATGAGTGACTGCAGACAGGTACATATGAAGAGGAGAGCAGTGTAAAAGTAGCCATGCCAGGAGGGGGCGCTGGAGTTGTTAACAAATCGGATCAATAGCCTGCGAGAGATCAAGTGAGGGAATTTTAACAGCGTTGACATACCTAAAACATAACTTGTTATGAATACCTCAAATGGCTGTTCTTAACTTATGTACCTTTGGTTACTGGATACTAGCTCCCAAAAAACAATTAAAATTACCACAAAAAACCCAAGCTAGTGCCAGAAATGAATATCTATTAAAGAAAAAAAAAATCTGATACCATATGAGAACTGATTAACTACTATAAATTGGAAAAATCAGTTGTTGTTTTCATAATATTATGTGTAATAAGAGAACCCATGTTATTGATGATACCAGTAGGCATTAAGTGAACAGCAATAAACATTTTGGTGCTCCTGAGCGTCAATCAAAACCATCAGCCAAAAAACAAAATGCTGAACATACATAATTAAACAGGCTTCATGTAAAAAGATTCAGTTACTTTAATTTTTAAATTTTTCATTGTGTCCCACTGGATACTTATAAAGATCTGAATAATTTCACTCAAGGAATTCCAAAGATAAACTAAATCAAAAACATAATGCCTCTGGCATGGAGGTATAAGGTAGCTGAAGAATCTCACCGGAGGATTTCAGGCCCAGCAAACATGAGGATGTCCTGTATGATCTTATAAAGGCAGGAGATGAGGAAGTATGGCCCAAATGTAAGACACAGTGCCCAGAAGAGAGAAGGTTCCTTTGATTTCTGAGGGGGGTTTACGATCAAGATTTCAGACTCTTCCACAGCTTGCCCCTCTTTACCCTCACTTTGTGGGACCTGCCGGGGCGAGTACAAAGTTTTCTGCTGCGTCCTAGAATTAAAAAAAAAACAGAGGGAAAGATAAACTGCTTTAGAGAAATGTAAATACAATTAGGAGTCAGAAAGCTTTGTATGTCTAAAATTTTGAACATCATTATTTATTAGTAAAATTAATACAAAATTAAAAGTGAAACAATTAATTTATAGGTCATTTATTGTGTGTGCATGTGTGTGTGTTTGCGTGTGTGTGTGTGTGTGTGTGTGTGTGTGTGTATATATATATATATACATACATACAGGGGGTCCTCGAGTTACGACGGAGATCCATTCCTGAGAATGTGTCGTAACCGAATTTTGACATAAGTCGGAACATACATTCATTGTGCCATAGTGGATACATTGTGCCATTAGATGTCGCTATAACACCACCCTACAATAAGAGTTTACTGTGGTGAATTCCCTTTTGTCCCTCTTGACACACAGTAGGGGTTGAGATCACAAGTGTAATGAGCATTTCCTTTAGATTTCTGATATCAACCGTGTAGACCCTGTGTTGTGAATAAACCTATGGTATTGCCACGATCCCGAACCCATCTGTGTCCGTGTGCATCTCCTTACCGGCTGC
>JAFBJQ010003031.1:141857-159227 GCA_016785345.1 Trinectes maculatus
GCAGGCGCGCTGAGAGACAGAGAGAGCGCTCACCAACTAGTTCCCATGCAAAGTCTGTACATATTTACTATTTAAGTTTCGGCTTAAGCGGTTTGCCCCGTAAATACGTACAGACTTCGCACGGGAAGTAGTTGGTGCCGGCTCTCAAACACCTCCACAGCACAGCAAGGCTACTCTGCCTTGTGTTTACTTATGCGAAATGGCTGGCTGGCGGGGGACACAGATGGGTTCGGGATCGTGGCAATTCCGTAGGTTTATTCACAACACAGGGTCTACATGGTTGATATCAGAAATCTAAAGGAAATGCTCATTACACTCGCGATATCAACCCCTACGGTGTGTCAAGAGGGACAAAAGGCAATTCACTATAATAAACTCTTATTTTAGCGTGGTATTATAGCGACATCTAGTGGCACAACTTATTATTTACATACAAATGCATACATATGAATGTATGTTCCGACTAACTTCGAAATTCGGTTACGACACATTCTCAGGAACGGATCTCCGTCTTAACACGAGGACCCCCTGTATAGGTAATAGTGAAATTTAAGGTTTAGTTGTGTTTGTATTTTTTTCCAGCTACCAGCTAAGTATGGCCAGTTTTTTTCCCCCCGAAAACTGCTCTCCAAAGAAATTGAATCTGTTATTACAGTTAAGTAAGGAGCACACAATATTAAGTCAATTACATCGTAAGACTGGGTTGCCACGGGTTGAGTGTGGTCCACTTAAATGCCCCACTTTTGATTTTGCAACCACACAGCTTATCTCCTTACAGATCTACAAACCCTTTTTATGATGGTATTATTTTCGATGTCACACTGTATGTTATCCAATCCTCTGCAGTCATAGTGTTAATGAATTCTACTCTAATTTTGCAACAATATTTGGTCAGTAATGTCAAGTAAATCTTCCTCTTAACATGTATAATACATCAGAATTGGTGCTGGCATTGTTGTCATTCATGCTTTCTCTGAGGGCAACGGACCTTTTAGCTTTCTGGCACTCAGCATTCCAGCGATGCACCAGCTGGGGAACGACTCTCTGAGAGCAGTCCTCAAGGTTTAGAGACCACAGGTCCTTCTCTTCTAAAGGCCGCTTGTAGCCAGTCACTATCATCCTTGATGAGAAAAGGGGAAAAGAACACCACAGGAATAGAAGATCAGTGAGAAAAAACAAAGATTTAGAGTTACAAGCATAGAAAATTAAAAGAGATGGACAATGAGTGACTTGAGGACACCTAATATTTACTGTAAGTGTGTTCACTTAATTGTGATTGGACCAAAACAGTGCCATATGCAGTTGCAAGTAAATAAAATAATATTTACTAAACACTGTATGCAGCTCTCCTCAATTTTACATAAAATTGTTTTTTTTATCATTTACATTATACAATTAACTAGATTGACTCTATTGATAAATACTCAATTGTCTTTGAGAAGTGCTGCCCAGATCCACCTGTAATATGCGCAATAGGGGGCCATTTTTGCTCTTCAACTTATAAATATTATAATATCAAATATTTCCAAACGGACATTTGAGTAGTCACAAAATCTTCTGCATCCTATCTGCATATGCACATTTGCATGCATTAAGCACATCAACAACCACAAATTGTGCTACGCATTTACAACACCGGTGTGGCAGCAAAATATCCAATTAGGTTGTTCACTTGTAAATTAAACTTTTATTGAGCAGTTGAAAATGCCTGGATTGGCCCCTGATACTGACGTTAAAGATTGGATTGGGACATCCCTTGTATTATGCCAGGATGAAATGGTGTTATTACAATAAAAAGACATTGGGTCATATAAAATCGCCCCCACCACAATGTGTTTCACTGATGTATTGGTTGCTCACCTGGTGATCCACCAGAAGGTTATTTTGGAGAGGAAGGGAGCTCCTCGCTCAGGGCAGTGGTTCTGAAGACAAACAATTATGCTAGACCCAAAACTTTTTTCTGTTACAGAGATATTGTTTACACAATAAGGTTTTATCAGGATCAACATCACATTGGCTCATTAGCAACTAAAAGGATAGAAGCAATTGATGTGACAACATGCTTTAATGTTTACCAGGTGGCAGTTCTGAATTTTAGCACAATTTTCCTAATAACAAGCAAATACAATATGTTTTAGATTTAAAACATAAAGCATTTTAAAACAAAATTGGGAAAATATGTAGGTGAGAAATAATCTCCATCCATTGTAATCTAAAAATACACATCACATGATCAAAAACTAGCTGGCTAGGAAAAACAGCAGCAGTAGAATATGACAAAGATTTCTTTGCTTGGACTGTTGACAAGGTGGACAGTGAATGTTAGACATGATTTACATTCACCTCTGATAGTTGTGACCTAACGAGAAATCAAATGGAGGTAACTGCATTATCATGGGTTTCTGTTACTGTCTGGCCAGGGAAAAAAGCAATCCTACAATTTTCAGTAAGTAAATAAACTTCAGTGCCAATTTGTTTTGAATTTTGTGAAATGCAGTTATCTCAATTTTGATTAAGATTACAGATGTAGAGTGGAGGGTGTTTTTACCGAGTCGTGTACAGCCTGGGAGAAGAGTGGTGGCTGGTCAGTCAGACAGGACAGGAACAGAGCTACCAATAGCAGAGCATAGTAGCTATAAAACGTGGTGTACCTCCATACGCTCACTGTTGTTTGCTAAAATAGAAACAAACAAAGCTTTTATTCCACAGAGCTTTCTTCATTCTTCATTTGGTTGTACATCTGTTATAATAGTCTTCTAACATCTTCTAACGGTAGCTGTGATTAAGGTGATGAGATTTATTGATCGCATTATAAACAATTTGCGTAAACACTAATTAATTAAACATTTTATTAAACCCTATTTAGTTAACCCATGATATGATAATTCATGACTGACCTGGCTGAGGGCCTGGAGGATTTTTGACCGAAAGTTAACCGTGGCACAAAGCAGTGCGAGCAGCCAGTAGATCAACAACACTCCAGATGATTGAACTCCTTTCATCCGTTCATACTGGATTAAAAGTGTGGCCAGCAACTGAGCACAAACGTAAAAAGATATTTATACATCACAACTGAACAAATCTAAATAAACCCACCATTACACAAAGTTTTCATTTGTTATGGCTACAATAATAAAGTTTCATCTTAAACTGGTATTATAAAATTGATCTCTGACCAAATAAGCTTTTAAGCTCCCAATCAGTATTAATGCCTGTCCACACTAACACATCAGAAAATGTATATCACATATCACACCATTCACAAACACTGGGTGAAAACAAGAAGCAGCAATAGTCTACTCTGGACTGTTTACTCTGGAGTTGGTTGCTTAGAACACAAAAATGGAAACAAGAAACAGCAATACAGTGAACCCTCGCTATAATGCGGTTCACCTTTTGCGGCTTCGCTGTTTCACGGATTTTTTAGTGCAGTTTGTTATGCTTTTTTTTTTTTTACAGTATATGCACGCGCATTGTGCTCTGTGTGGAAAAGGCTGTGCTCGGGACGGAGACGCTGGCCCTTTAAAGGGCGGAGCTTAGACCCGACCGTCTCGCCCACAAGCAGAGGAGTCAGGAAGGAGGGAAATAGGAGCAAGTTTGTTTGTAGTGTTTAAAGTCATTAAATCGGCATACTACAGCAACTGAGTCTTTTTTTGAGTTCTAACCGGACTCAGCACAGTGATTCACCTTTCCACCAGCATTAATTACCCATTCGCTAACTTTTACTCTGTCTCCTGATTGGCTCAGGGACTGTAGGCCAATGTCAATCAATCTCCTCCGTGTCTCGTCTCTGTCCAGTACAGAATGCGTTCGGTTTGGCAAATTTACATGTTTGCATATTGTCTCCACGACAAAACCCACAATGTCGACGAAACGTTCTGCACCAACAAAGACACCTGCACCAAGGCCTTCAGTAGAAAAAGACGCTACAGCGGAGCTGAGTCAGCACGAAGAGGCACAGTCAGAGGAACTGTGAAATACGCGTCAGTCACAATGTGTCCAACCGCGTAGGTTGATTATTAAAATGATTATTTGACAGTATTTCTAAAAACTATCATAGTTATTTGTTAGAAAACGCTTCTATTTTTATTTCTTAAACAAATGCTTGGGCCTGAAAACAGGTCTTGATCTTTGGTTTCGTTCTATAGTACTGTATAATAATTGTAAAATATAAAGCTTACTACTTCGCGGATTTCGCCTATCACGGGTTCTTTTTGGAACGTAACCCCCGTGATAAACGAGGGTTCACTGTAGTTAAAAGTCAGTGCAGTAACTGCTTTAAAGGACTGACAAAGAGGTGAAACTTATTATCCATGCTTTTCTTTCATTGCTGCTAGTGGAGTCATGGCTGTTCAGGACCATTCACCAAGCAAATGTGGGTAACTGCATTAACATTTTAAATGGTCTCAATGCAGAGCCAAGGTGTTCAAATTAAAACGGAGGCAGAAGCAGTTCCAATCGCATCAGTTTTAGGGGCTTGAAACACTTGTGTAGTGTGGAAGGCAGGCATAACCATAGCAAATACAATTCACAATAAATGCTGTGATAGTATGTGGTTGTATGTAGTAGCATATGTGTTGTCACAAAGACATGTTTTGTGACAACAAAATAAAGTATTAATACTTAATACTTTTTCCAGGTTTTTTGTACAGGACATGTGCAGCATTGGAGCAACTTATAAGAGTCAGAGTGGTAACAGTGTGATGTACCAAAATGAATCAAATGCTGTCCATGTAGTATACTTATTTGTGTTGCGGAAACCACAAAAGAGGGAAGAAAAAGAAAAGCAGAAACTAAGTATCCAAGTAACTAATTATCCAAACATGTGCCTGAGCAGCTGAGCACATACATGTACACTCACACCTATATGTCCGGGTAGTTATAAACTCACAAGCCCGAAATTATTCATACCCCTGGAAAATGTTGACTTAAAGTTACTTTTATTCAACCACCAAGTTTTTTTTTTTGACCGTAAATGACTTAGGCGTCTCCCAAAAGATAATAAGATGATGTAAAAGAGGCATCAATGTGGAAAAAAATATTTCTCAGCTTTTATTTACATTTGAACAAAAATTGCCATGTCCAAAATTATTCATACCCTTTGCAAACTGTCATAGTAAATGGGACAATCCACAGTTCTATACCATTCCAAATAGTCCAAGCTGTTCTAAAGCATCCTAATTACCCTGATTCACTGTGGACAGTTGTTTTAATCAACTCAACAGGTGGAAAACAGCAGCTCTCTGCAGTTGGTTTGTGCACAGTCATGGCTAAGACAACGGCGCTCACTGAGGACAAGCAGCTGCGCATTGTGGCTGCTCACAAGTCAGGAAACGGCTATAAAGCCATATCTAATTGTTTTCAAGTTCCCGTGGCTACAGTGCAAAGTACTATTAAAGAATACAAGACGTTCCGCACCGTGGAAAATCTCAGAGGACGTGGTCGGAATTCAAAAGTGACAGTGAGAGAGGTGAAAAAGAATCCAAGGATCACCACCATGGCTATCCTGGTGAATCAGCTGGTGGCAACATCTCAAGGCAGACAGTCCAACAGACACTCTATACTGCTGGGTTCCAAGAACGCAGACCAAGGAGGACGCCACTTCTCCCGATAAGGCATACAAAAGCCCGCTTGGCCTATGCTCATCTGGACAAAGATGAGCATATGGTCATCTGACTTCTGTTTTATAGTCAGATGAAACAAAAATGGAATTGTTTGACCATAATGATGTGTCCTTCGTTTGGTGTAAAAGAGGAGAAGCCTTCAACCCTAAGAACACCATGCCCACTGTCACACATGATGGTGGGAACCTAACGCTTTGGGGATGTTTTTCAGCCAATGGACCAGGGAACCTAATCACTGTAAACGGCACCATGAAAAAAGAGCAATACATCAAGATTCTCAACAACAGCATCAGGCAGTCTGCAGAAAATCTTGGCCTTGCGTAAGTCTGTATATTGTAAAGTCTCAATTTGTCCATTTCATTCCACAAAAGACACGAGAAGTCACCAATTACAGGGTTATTTTTCCATTTTCTTCCAGGGAAGCATGCCACCACTGTTGCCACCAATGCTAGGTTACCGAGCCACAGTGGCGGTGCTGTGACATTTTCAAGGGGAAACACTGCGTTTTCTGCAAGATCTGACGAACACCTATCACAATGAAGAGAAGCTCAACGACCGATCTACTGAAAAAATTGACTTAATTGACAATACAAGTAAACTATAAACACTTAAATCCCAAACACTGTCAAACACATTCTATTGAACCAAAGCTCTATTTGCTCTAGAACAAAAAAAGGCAATGAATATCAGTGAGAAAAACAAACTCTTACCATGGTAAGGCCCAGTATGGTTGGACTGACTATGTGGACAAGTGCAGGGAAACTGCTGCCATAATTTCTTTCCCAGATAGAATAGAAAACATCTGACCAACAAATTATCCACAGAAGGAAACCAACAGTCTGTGGAGAGAGAACAGCACACAGCTTTCTAACTTGTAGATTCTATATGATATAAAACTACAATATAAACCTGGAGAGATGTAATGAATTGACAGAATTGGCAGTAGTGCACCTATGGGTCATCTGCTGGCTGCCATTGAATAACAAAATAAAGTGACATTTTGAGGAAAACAACTCTTAGAAACAACAAAGAATCACATCACTTACAGTTCTAGCTTTGCTGAGGTAACTCATACATATGTAGCCACAGTCATGGCTACGGAGATAAATGAGGTAGATAGGGGCACATATCCAGAGGTAGAGGCATGGAAGCCATACAAGGACAGTGTTCTGGAAACACTGGGTGAGGTCAGGGTTTGCAGTGTACCAGGTATGGTTCCAATCCTGTTGGAAGCAGAAAAAAAGAAAGACAATGGGCATAAGGGCAACAAGTCAAATAGATGTTATTTAATCATTGTTGGGCGATTATAACTAATACACAGTGTATTTCATTTGTAGCCCTGACATCAAATCTGCACGGGGTTAAAAATCTGTTTTCCAGATAATACAAGTATAAACGCTGTATGGTATTCCTGTTGCTGAGCACACCTATGCTGGTGAAAACAAACAACTTGTCACTACTTGTTTAGTCCCCCAAACTATACTGACAGCACAGATGCCATTTGTCAATGTCAGTATTGTGATTTCATTAACAAGTCCCTTGCTTTATATATTATGCAATTATGACTTACCCTCTTATCTCAGGTGTAATCAATAACATGACAGAGGCTTTGCCTTGCCAAGTTTACTTATGGAAACTACACACATGCCTCTTAAAAGAAAAGAGGCATGTGTGTAGCTGCATGGAAATACAGGTTTACTGTCAATCAAGTCGCTGGACATGTTATGTCTGCTACTTCAAAATATGACACAGTCATATGAGAGATGACTGTGATAACAGGGCTTTTCCTATTGCAGATCAAAAGAAAAATAAACCTGAGGATAAAGTTCCAGAAGATGTACCATGCATGATGAATTATCCAAGCCTTAAACAAGTCTGCTTACACATGCAGTCTCTGCAAAATGCAATTACCGGAAATGTTAACTGACTCAACTACATTGGATTGAAAGATCAAGCTTATCTGTAGGGGTGCATGATATTTACCGTTTGTGATAGTATCGTCAATGTTGTTTTGTCGATGAGCAATTTTACATTATCGAGTAGTTATACTACCTGGACAAGAAAACAAACGGTGCATAAACGGTAAATGGGAGGTGCATTTAAGTTGTCATTTGTCGAATTTGCCATGAATCATAGATAGTCATCTTGTCTCACATGGAGGAAACATGCAGGAATCTCCGCTCTCAGCAACAAGCCCAGCGGATCATTTACTGGTGAGTCGTGGCTCTACCTCAGTCCCCTAGAAAGTGTTAGGTTGGTTTGTCGGTCAATAACGTTATCTGTGAAGAGCAGCTCAACGACCAATCTGTGTCATTTATTGCCACCTGCTTGTACAGTGTTTAACCCAGCACCAAGAATCACATTTTGAAGAATATTGTCAGATTATCATGATGAAGGAAAATCAAGATTTGACAACTCTACTTATCTGACATAGCTGTTACATGTTGAATTATTACTATATTATTACTATGTATATTATTAGCCAGATACCGCTGACTATTTCTTCATTACAAAAGTTGTGAGAATAAACCACATATACTCACACCTGACACCTTTATTGTGCTTAAGCAGCATACAAAATGATCCAGTTCTAAACTGAATACAATACTTAAAGAATGAGAACTGGGTTTACAATTAACCATGGCCACAGACAACAAATTAATACTGAATTGGGTGCACACATGCAAAGACAATATCATACTAGTTTTCTCTGCCATCAGCTGCATCTGTCATCTGTCCTCTGATACTATGTGTAGCCGCATGTCATTTTTTAACCACTGGCTGTCCATGTCAAGAAAATAATGTTACTTATATCAATAACAGTAGTTATTCTCAGTCCTATACACCCAAGCGTAAAAAACTGCATGGGACCTCTTCTATAAAACTGCACAAGGTGACATAAAACAATGCCTTGTCAAAATCTCCCAATGTATGCACACAAGAAAATCTTCAGATGTAGAAGAACAGTTTGCAGTCTTCTCATCTTAAATATTGACCTGCTTTGAACTGCACTTGAACTGTAACTGTAATTTCCCAATTTGGGATCAATAAAGTAAATCTATCTATCTATCTATCTATCTATCTAACTCATCCCACAATTATCTATCAATGGCCAATGCTAAATAGCTCATAAATATAGTGATGCCTTTATGGAGCACTTGAGGGCCCGTCCACAACAGAAACACCATGCAGTCCTTTCACAATCTCAATGTCAATCAATCAATCCATAAATCTAATTTTATTTGTATAGCCCATATTCACAAATTACAGTTTGCCTCATAGGGCTTAACAATCAATCTTAATGATCCATCTCCCAGGCTGGACAGAAGTATAATGGATGCCACTTGTACACAACAACACAATAACAATATGGGGGTGGGTGGGTGTCACTGTATAACTGGATGTTATTATTGCTGAATTGTACAAGTAAATTAAGTTAATTGGTGTTAGTTAATACAATAGTTGTGATGGATGAGTCATAATCTGAGTCAGTGAGTGACAAGCGAATTTCCCCAGTGTGGGATGGATAAAGTTCTATCTTACCTCATCTTATCTTTCTGTATTTGCTCCTGTTAAATGAAGTTTTTACGTGTTTTTCCTCAACCTTGTTTAGGGTGAAAGACAGAGGTTGTGGCATCGTGTATAGACTGATGAATTTGTGACGTAAAAAGGTTAAATATCCCGGAGGAAAATTTGGTACATGTGAATTTGAACTATATATATATATATATATATATATGTAGCATTGTTGCAACAGTAGGCCGCAACAATGCAGCAATTAAACCGGCTCTTGAAGACAGGCGAACAACTTTGTGTTACGAGAGCAGTGATCAGGTCTATTAGCACGTGTCGCCGGTAGCTAAGTACTAAACAGCCATAGAAAACAAACGTACAAGGACAAACAAACCGAGACAAATAAAAAAAAAACAATAAACAAATTAACCCACCCAGAATGGATCGGAACCGTCCAGACTGCAGAACTTGTCGAACCCCATTCCCGACGCCGTGGAGACTGACGTCCAGCCCGATACTCTGGTTCTGTCCGGGCGTCTGCTTGCTAGTTTGGACGCTTTCTTTTCTTCTTCATCTGTTGTTGTTTTTTTCTTCTTCTTCTTCTTCTTCTTCTTCTACTTCTTCTGCTTCTTCTTCTACTTCTTCTGCTTCTTCTTCTTCTTCTTCACCACGTTATGGCGGACGCCGAACAACCGCCACCAACTGGTGTAAAAATGTAAAATACACATTAAAAAAAAAGGTACCTAAAAGAAAATATTTTGGAATATTGATAAATTCCTTGCTATTAAGTAAAGAAAGCCACATTCACATTGAGTAGTCATTCAAGTAGTCATTAAAATTAGTTTTGCTTAATATTTCAGAAGACATTTGACTAGTTCCTGTATGCTTTTCTACATCAGTATTTACTTTCAACTATTAGAAAGTTGTTTTTATTACAGACAGATGTGTAATGGATGTTATGTGCACAACATATCAACAAGTTAATTATATTTAAGGAGAGAGAGAGCTTTGTTTTATAATTTATAGCAGAATTCTATAAATGAATTGATGTTAACTGTAATATCAGTGTCAGTATTTTCAGAAACAGAATGTTTTATTTATATAGAATAAGGACACTTGGACATCCAATTTTCATGTTCAGTTACAACGATTATCACTACTTTTGTACAGCTTTATTAGCATTAAGCTTGACAACGATGAGAACCTAAGATTCTGCTGATGTCTGTTGTAGGTGAATCACTCTGGTGGATCGTAGGTAAATCACGTCAAAAACTGTCTTGCTGCGACAAAACCTTGAGCGAGTTTCTTTTCCTCCTGTCTTCTGTGGTTGGGGTTGTTGTGTGGTTGGGTATGTATGTATACACATACATCCATGTGGCTGGGAAGTGTATGAGGTCGTCACGGCCCCAAAGGAATGTGTCACCCATTAAAGCATTATTAGCCTCATTACAGATACATTGTCATCTTCATAGGAAACCTATCAACTTGGCCAATATGGCTCCTGCAGATGCCATCAGGACCTGCAGCCTCTCTTGGTTTAGTCCCTCCAGCTTTTTTCTCACCCGGCCCATTCCCACAGAGGTTGGAGCGGGGGTTGGTGATCCAGGGTTGTCAAGGTGGGTGGGAGAAAATGGGGGTTGAGATAGTGTGAGGCTTGCTACTGTGTCAGATGACCCAGCTGGGACTCTGAGTTGAACCCGTTGAACAGACCTGAGCAAATTACGGCCCGCGGGCCACATCCGGCCCTTTATACGTCTCTGTCCGGCCCGCGTGATGCCAATCATACATTACAACATAGATTAAACAAATATCTGTGTCATGCTTACAATACAACTGTGCTGCTTTTATTTTGAAATTTGAAATTTTACTTTGAAAAGCGTTTACATTTACGTTACTTCCGTATCGACGTATGTGCGTGCGTGTGTTGTGAGTGAAGGTGAACAGTGATAAGTGACGCTAGCCAGGTTAGCCTCAAGATTTGTAACGAATGCCGTGTTTTCAACAACACATGGACTGCCAAGTATTTCTTTCTCAGAAATTAAAGGTAAAGCTTAATCTGTGGTACACAGATCGTTTTGTTTAAGGATTTGAATTTGAATCGCCACTGTATGGATGAGAGCTGCGATGTAGGTGACACCACCCAGCTACTGTGTGGCCCTCTGACACAATTCAGGTTTCTCATGTGGCCCCTTGTAAAAATTAATTGCCCACCCCTGCCGTTGAAGAATATGTTCAGCATGTTGGCTCTGCCCTGGCTGCTCCCTGCTGGTGGGTGGCGCAGTTGAAGCAGTCATCTGCTTAAAGCCTCTCCTCACATCCTTGATGTTGTTGTGCTAGATCTCCAGCTCCTGTCCTGTTGGAATCCTTACACCTCCTAGCGCCACCCTCAGTTCACACTGTGCCCTTTTCAACTCATCTGTATCACCAGATTTGAAGGGTTCTCTGTTCTTATTCAGTAGAGCCTTCAGGTCACTGGTGAGCCAAGGTTAAATTATTTTTACAGTCATTTTGCAAAATTATATTTTTAATATTCCCAGACCTATTATTTAACATAATAGGTCTGGGAACAGTTGTAATAATGCAAAAGGAAAGCCTTGTGAGAACTGAGCAGTTCTTCTCAGAAGAGTGAAAAGTTTACCTAAAGCTCCTACACATTATATTAACTTGTAATTGTTCATATATAAATAATAGTTTTCTGCATGTCTTTGTACTGTGGGAATTGGAAAAACATTTTCTTAGTTGGTTACATTATGGTTATCCTGTTGGTTACATGGAGACCAACGGGGTGTAGGCAGTGTCATCATGGTCAGTCTCCAATATCCTTGGGTTTACTACCTCAGGTTCAGTCAGATGTAAAATGGTCCCAGGCTGAATTTCAACCCCAGCCCGCCTCTGAAGGTAAGCCATTGCTCTCCAGAGGCTTGACACCTCTGTTCCAGTGCACCTGCACCTCTGGGAGCAATTCTTTGACAGTTCTCAGGAAACCTAGCTAAAATGTACAATGTGCTTTCTCCTCCAGCAAACTAATCCCTGCAGAAAGAAATACAAATACAACATGGGCAACCAGCAGCTCCTCTCTGTGAAGCTGGCTGTGAAGGAGTGGCGACACTGGCTGTATGGGGCCCATGAACCATTCCTAGTTCTAACCTGAAATACTAAATCTAACCTGAAAGCGTCCATATGATGAAAACCATATGGACGCTTTCCTTCAAAATCTAGATGTACCAAAAGTTTCGCCTTATGATAATCAGACACTAGATGCTCCTTTAACGCACTCTGAGATAAAAGAAGCAATAAGCTCATGGAATAGTGGCAAATCTCAAGGCCCTGACAGGTACCCCGTTAAGTTTTATAAACGGTTTTCTCACCAGCTGGCCCCTTTACTTTTGGAGATGTTAGACCACTCATACAGCCAGGGCTCTCTGCCACCCACCCTAATGCTGTCATGTCTTGTCTGTATGGTATTATGATTTCCTGTTTTATTGTGAAACCCTACTCTCCTCACGTTAGGTCACTTCCCACTTCCCTTCAGGTGTTTCCCGTTGTTCTGATTGTCATCACCGCCTTGATTGTTTTCACCTGTTCCCCTTACCTTCAGTGTTAAATAGTCTGCGTTTCCCTTTGTCTTGTGCCAGTGTGTCTTCGTCCATGGACCTGATATCACGAGCAATCTGTTTCCAAGCCATAGTATTTGCAATCGCAGTACGTAAGTCGATTTACCTCTGTAAGAGTGAGTTTTCTTTTGTAAATTTCATAGTTTATGTTACCTTGCCATAGCCTTTGTGTTGTATTCGTCAGATTGTTTTTCCTCTCTGAAAAAAGAGGTTCAACTTAATAAAGGCTGTGAAACAAGTCTCTGCAACTGGGTCCTCTTTATCTATCGGCCTGACAAATGCAAGCCTCCATTTCGCTTATTTATAAAAAAGACAAGGACCCTCTAAAATGTGCATCATATAGACCAATTTCACCTCTACCTGTAGATGTGAAAATACTTGCGAAAATTTTAGCACGCCGTTTGGGGCCCATTATGCCTTTAGTCATCTCGGAGGACCAGACAGGATTCATCGGCGGGAGGCACTCTTTTTTTGAATGTCAGTAGACTTCTCGGCATCATACTCCATCCTCCCCCGGAGATGGTAATATCACTCGATGCCGAGAAGGCCTTCGATAGAGTGGAATGGCCTTACCTCTTCCTTTCCCCGCAGCGATTTGGGTTCAGCCCTCATTTTATGTCCTGGCTCAAATTACTGTATTCCTCTCCTCAGGCATCAGTATGCACAAACACACAGCACTCCATTCCTTTCCCCCTCTACTGTGGCACACGTCAAGGGTGCCCCCTCTCTCCAATGGTATTCGCGCTTGCCATTGGGCCGTTGTTCATGGCATTGAAATCAGAAGGGGGATTCAAGGGAATAAGGAGACATGGAGAGGAACACCAGGTCTCATTATATGGTGATGACCTGCTTCTGTATGTAAGCGATTCCCTGTCAAGCCTTCCGCCTATTCTTTCAATCCTGGACTCTTTTAGCATATTTGCTTGATATAAACTCAACATCTCCAAAAGTGAGTGGTTCCCAATAAATCAAATGGCTACAGAAATCCCAAATCACCTCATACCATTTAAGACTGGCTGTGCTTGGCATGAAATATCTAGGAATAATGGTCACACCATCTATGCGCACGCTGAAAGAACAAAACTTTTCAGTACTGACTGAGCTGCAGTCAAACAAGATCTTCAAAAATGGAGCCGTTTACAACTGTCTCTAGCAGGCAGAGTCCAAACAGTAAAAATAAATATCTTACCAAGGTACCGCTATCTTTTTCAATGCCTACCAATCTACCTCCCATGTTCATTTTTCAACCTTATCAATAGCATCATATCCACATTCATATGGGCAGGTAAATGAGCCAGAGCCAATAAATCCTTGTTCCAGAGGAGCAGATCAGAGGGTGGCCTAGGACTGCCCAATCTCCTAGGGTACTATTGGGTGGGTAACACACAAAAGATTTTACTCTGGTTCACCTCTCCACAACAGGGCTGGTGCCATTTGGAAGCGAACTCATGTTCCACATCCCTTCAAGCACTAGTATGTAGTACCCTCCCCCTCTCTTTCTCAAATTTCACATCCAACCCCATTGTAATTAATACATTAAAAATTTGGACCCAAATCAGGAAACGGTATGGATGGCTTTCCCTCCCCCAGACTACACCTCTTCGTAATAACCACTTATTTGTACCAGCCAAGATTGACTCACGCTTTGCAACTCTAGAGAATAAAGGCCTGAGATGCCTGGGAGACTTGTACACGAGCGGACTGTTTGCCAGTTTTAACCAACTTTGTTCAACTTTCGGACAAGGTAATACAGACTTCTTTCTCTTCTTCCAACTTCGCAATTTTGCTCGAACCTATTCTCCTCAGTTTCCACAAGCGCCACGCCTCAGCAGCATGGATCTGGTGCTCCAGGCTAAGTCCTTGCCTAAGGGCCATGTCTCATATCTCTAAAACCTTTTATTACCAACAAATCATTCATCTGTGAATAAGAGCAGGGCCAACTGGGAAACGGAACTCCAGATAAGCATTTCTGATGCTCTCTGGAAAAAAGCATTGAAAGCTGTTAATTCCTCTTCTCGCTGTGCCAGACTTTCTGTTATCCAATTTAAAGTATTTTTTAGGCTGCACTATAGCAAAGACAAACTCTTCAAACTTTACCCAGACAAGACATCTGAAACTTGTAACAGATGCTCTCAGATGCCATGCAATCTGACGCGTATGTTTTGGGCATGCTCTAAGCTGTTACATTACTGGCAATCTATTTTTAAATCTATCTCTGACATCTTAGGTATACCTGTTAGTCCTTCACCACAGATAGCTATTTTTGAGGTGCCTCCTGATGAACTTGTAACGACAACCCTGCAGGAGAATGTTATAGCTTTCACGTCCTTGATTGCACACAGGAAAATTCTCCTATGGAAATTCTCCCAGCCACCTTCCTTTAAATCCTTGTTACATGATTTATTATTCCTACTTAAACTGGAGAAAATCAAATTCAGCCTTAGAGGCTGCCTTGAAAAGTTTTATTCACACTGGAAATCACTTCTAGATTATGTAGATAAACTCCCTGCCACTGAAACGTCTCCCTGATCCTATGCTCACACCTTGTGTAGTCCACTGACCCGCCACCCTATTAGATATGACTCTTTGTACTCAACTCGGTCCAGGAATAGTGGGCTGATCAGTTGAGCATTCTGAGACGCAGGCAGCAAACAACTTATGTTACATCTCCTTCTTTATCTATGTTATTTTGTTTTGTTTATTATCTATTTATTTGTTTATTTAGAACAAATATGTCCTGTTATCTTAAACTGATTTGGTGTATTATGCTGTTGATACAATGCTAGAAAGGTCTTTGGGATGGGGGGGGGGTATGCAAGGGGTTATACAAGAGTCAACGAAAATGAAACTGTCTTTGAATGTATTGTTTACTGTAAATGTGTACTCAATAAAAATATTATTAACCTGAAATACTTTAGAGCGGCTAAATATCATCAAGGGCCCAAAAACATCAAAGCTGATGCCATTCCCCATCTGGGAGGATTTGATGTGTGGAGGGAGGGTATTCCAAAGTTTGGAGCAGCTACAGAGAAAGCTCGGTCACCACAGGTTATGAGGCATGAACGTGGGACGGTAAGGAGTGATTGATTTTGTGACCTGGGTCCAGAATGTGGATGCAGAAGTTCAAAAATGTATGGTGGGGTTAAACCTTTATGGGCTCAAAAAACAAAAAGCAAAACATTTAAACTCAATTCTGAATTTAACTGGAAGCCAGTGGAGCTGAGCTAGAACCGGCGTAATATGTTCCCCCTTCCTTGTGTTGCTAAGGAGCCTCGCGGCAGCATTTGTTGCTACAGTATTTAATTGTGACATGCCTATGTGACATACCTACTGTACGTACACATACCTATGTATTAATGCCCATTTAGACCTCTTTGTTATAACTGCTGCCTCAGATGCCAACGGTTGAATGCAACATCACTGAGCAGTGTCCCAAAGATTTTCTTAGCTATGCCAGCCCAAGATAATTAACTATTTCCTTTTAACTGTCTTATCTTTTCCTCTAGATACACGTCCTCAACACTAGAGTAACACACCAGAACTATAAACTCTCAAAAGCTTTTTAGCAACCTCACAGATAAACTGACAGAAAACAACACATTTCTTTTCACCCTTAAGTCCACACACTCATGAACAGGACTGCTCCAGTATCAGGCTGCTCGCTGTGTAGATTCAATTGTACCTCCTGGTTTCTCAAGTTATAGCAATAATTGTCCAAACCCTCCATAACACTGGACCGTGTTGAGGCAGTTGCTCTCAGCGTGTTCTTTAGTTTGCAGAAAACCTCTTGAAAAGCAAATTATTCCTCAGTGCAGGTTTATTGAAGTCTCAAAAGCTTGTACAAGGACCTTTTCTGTTTGGACAATCACCCAGCGAACTCAGTAATCAACCGCCCAGAAAAGGATCCAGAAAAATCAATGAATAAATGTTTTATACTCATCTAGACAAAGGACTCTAATCTGATTGGTCTAAAGTTGGAGAGGAGCCGTGGTTTAAACTTAGATCTCTCATCGTTGGTCAAACAGCTGGTCCCAGCCCCTTTGGCGCGATTCTTCTTCCAACCAAATTAGAGTATGTCTTCAATGAGGGCGTTGTCCTTTGGATATTAATATATGGCTATCATTTTAAATATCTTTTACTACTTATATAATTTCGATTATACTATAAAGTTTATATTTTAATATTTTAAACAAACTGAAATCAAAACTACAATTAAACCAGCTACACTAATGGTAATTTTATAATTATTTGCCATCTACTTCTACAACTATGGTGATCCTATATAAGTATATGTATTCACTTAATAAAAATATAGTTCATTGTATAACATTGTATAACCACGTCTGCAACTTCACCTATAACTCTGATTATGTACACATTTATTTAAGTATGTTTTGTAAATGTATGTGTATAGTTATCTGAATTTTCAATTTAAATTCCTTCTTGTTGTTAACATCCTGAAGCACAAACAGCAGCATCTACTCAACCATTTGTCTCACAGCAGGACTTCATTTCATCCTGTGATGAAGACAAACATCCTCTGCTAAACCTGTTGCTTTCACAAAAGGACTGTCTTTCATCATGTGGCTAACACACATCTGCTATTTTGCTTCAAAGAA
>JAFBJQ010003031.1:159324-171068 GCA_016785345.1 Trinectes maculatus
GTTGTATGAAGTAATGCTTCAAAGATAAGACCCGACAAGTGCCGGGAGATGTGCCTTCTTATTATGTCTTGACTGCCATAACCAACCTTGTACCAGGGACAAGAATTCTTATCATGTCTTGACTGCCATAACCAGCCTTGTACCAGGGACATGAGTTCCCGTCCAATTGGAGAGATGTATGTGTGTGTGTCAGCTATCTTAGTAAACGCCCAGGTCCAGAAGTGTAGAAAAAGGCAGGCCAACAGACTCATCTTGGAGTCTTCCTTTGTAACTTCCACTGTGTAGTTGCTTTGTGAACGCTCCTTCTTGTACAAGAATAAAGTATACTCTAAATTTTAGACGTTGCCTCTGTCTGTCTGTCATTCAGACACTAAAAATATTTTGACACTGTCACTATACCCAGACAGCAGTACCTGAGACATGTAATCTGTGAAAAAAAAACCGCTCCATTAGTCCCACCTACTGCTCCTACTACGATTTGCAAGAATCCACCGCCACCAACACAAAACAACCAATCAGACCCTGAGGCGCGTCTGGCATCTGTCTGACATTATCACTACTCACACACACGGTGCAAACTACCCCCTCCCTCCGCTCATGCTGCCACCTGCCACTCAGTGATGGGGCTTGGAGGCAGGGAATGAGTGCAGGAGGAGGGAGGGGAATGACGTGAAACTGAAGCTGAAGCTTTTCAAGCTAAATCTGCTTTCTCAATCTTACATACTGCAGCTTTAAAGTGCCCAAAAGTAATTTTGGAGTGTGTGTACCGGACAAACAGTAGCAGACAGATGGTGACAGATGATCTACCGGCGACCTCACATTCCCAAGCTCAATGTTAGCCTGGGTCTGGGATGTTGGCACTTCACCCAAATCTTTGGCCGGTTCGGGATTTGAACTGGAAACCTCTTAGTCCCAAGCCTGATTCTCTAGCCCACATGTGTCAAACTCAAATCCGGCCCGTGAATGAATTACCTTTGGCCCGCATGATAATATCTAATTACTATTTGTGCTGGCCCGCTGGTGTATTACACACACCCCTGTTGTAGAGTTTTAGGAGTGAACTGCATGTACGTCAGCGAGCAAGGTGGTGGTTAGTGGAGGGGGGTGGGCTCTTTTCTGTTTCATAAATTTAATGATTAATGTTGTTTTATAGGCAATAACGTATAGGCTTTGTTAGTTCCAAGTTCAATATGTGCAATGAGGTCATTTCAATAAGTTTTTAATAAACATTGAACCAGTCCGGCCCTCGACTTACCATATTTTTACAATTTCGTCCCACTGTGTATTTGAGTTTGACACCCCTGCTCTAGCCTCTTCGCCAACACAACCACTTGAGTTATCAATTATGATTTTTGCAGTTAATCACTTTGTCTGAGAACAGCATGATATGCCGTAAAGTACAGAAACAGACATGCACCTTCAAAAGTTGATAGAAGGTCCAATTATGTTCGCCTGTAAACGTTATAATGCATTTTAGGTGTAATCTGAAATGTAATCCAAAAGCCAAATACCCCAAATAACTTTTTGTGAGTAGTGTATGCTCGTAGCTCGTAGCTTGTAGCTGGTTTTCTTCCGCTTATTTGGGTCTGGGTCGCGAGGGCAGCAGCTTCAGCAGGGACACTCAGACCCTTCTCACCCCAGCCACTTCCACTAGCTCTTCTGGGGGGACCCCTAGGTGCTCCCAAGCCAGCAGGGAGACATAGTCTCGCCAGCGTGTCCTAGGGCTACCCTGGGGCCGCCTCCCAATGGGACATGCCTAGTACATCTCCCAAGGGAGACGTCAAGGAGGCATCCTTACCAGATGCCTGAACCACCTCAACTGGCTCCTCTCGATGTCGGAGGAGTAGTGGCTCTACTCTGAGTCCCTCCCAGATGTCTGAGCTTTTTATCCTATCCCTAAGGCTGAGCCCAGACACCCTGCGAAGGAAGCTCATTTCTGCCTCTTGTATTCGCGATCTCGTTCTTTCGGTCATTACCCGAAGCTCATGACCATAGGTGAGGGTCGGGATGAAGACAGACCGATTAGGCGCCCGCATCACATGCCCTCTCCCGCTCCCTTCTCCCGAGATACTTAAACTCCTCCACTTGGGACAGCGTCTCCTCTCTGACCAGGAGTGGGCAATCCACCCTTTTCCAGTCGAGAATCATGGTTTCAGACTTAGAAGTGCTGATCCTCATCCCAGCCACTTCACACTCGGTTGCGAACTGCTCCAGTAAAAGCCGTAGGTCATTGCTTGATGAAGCCAAAAGAACAAAGTCATCCGCAAAAAGTAGAGACAAGAGCCTTAACTCACCAAACATGACCCCCTCTGACACTTTGCTGCGCCCAGAAATTCTGTCCATAGATGTTATGAAGAGAACAGGGCAGCCCTGTCGGAGTCCAACTCCCACCAGGAATGTGTCAGACCTGCTGTTGGATATGCAGACCAAGCTCTGACTCCGACAGTACAGGAACGTGATGGCCCGTGACAACAAGCCATCTAAACCATACTCCCGAAGCACTCCCCACAGCTTACCCCGAGGGACACGGTCATAAGCCTTCTCCAAATCCACAAAACACACGTGAACTGGTTGGGCAAACTCCCATAAACCCTCCAGCAACCACGCAAGGGTATAGAGCTGATCCACTGTTCCACGACCGGGACAAAAAACACATTGCTCCTCCTGTATCCGATGTTCTACAATCAAACGTACTCTTCTCTCCAGTACCCGAGAGTATACTTTCCCAGGGAGGCTGAGGAGTGTGATCCACCTGAAGTTGGAACACCCCCTCTGGCTATATGTCAGGTTCTGGGATTGCCGCCACAACTAGCCCCAACAACCTTGCGACCACAGCTCTGAACAGCCACTTCGGCAATGACAGCCCGGATATTTTTTTTTTTATTATTATTTTTGTATTTTATCTTATTGTATTTTATTTATTTTTCAGTTAATGGACTCAGAGAAAATTGCAGATAAGAGCCATGAGAAAGAATACAACTGATTTGATTTATTTTTTTATTTTCTCATTTTACTATTTGATAGCAGCAATTGGTAGGATCATAGAGCAGCACAATACAGGGGGTCCTCGAGTTACGTCGGAGATCCGTTCCTGAGAATGTGTCATAAGCGAATTTCGATGTAAATCGGACCATACATTCATTGTGCCATTGTGCATACATTGTGCCACCAGATGTCGCTATAACACCACGCTAAAATAAGATAAGAGTTTATTATGGTGAATTGCCTTTTGTCCCTCTTGTCCCTCTTGACACACCGTAGGGGTTGAGATCATGAGTGTAATGAGCATTTCCGCCCCATATTATACATAGGAACATATTTTGTTTTTGAAGGACATTTACTTTTTTGCTGTTTGCCTGTTGAAAATGTTTTCCTTTGAAATTACTGACAGCCATAAAAAAATATTGGCTTATTCATTTAATCATTAAATAATATACGGTATACTGTGTTAGGTCTTGGTTCAATAGGCTATGTGCAAACATTTCAATATGTTTTAATAAACATTGAACCAGTCCGGCCCTCGGCTTGTAGCAAATTTGTTTTTTTGGCCCTCTGTGTATTTAACTTTGACATCCCTGGAGTATTGTATTTGTGTGATAATATGTACATATGGGATAAGAAAACACAGGAGACTTCAGCAGGGTTATGTCATTTATTTGAAATAAAAAACAAGATTGTTTTTAGTAGAAATGCATCTCAAAATTCAATACGCCCCCTCAAACATATTCAACACAATTACCCACCACTGTCTTGTGTTTTCCCACCATGGGTGTTCTACTTGAATGTTCAGATAATAAACAGCATATTGAGACTAGACATTTCAAAAAGTAACTGCACCAGGACCAGTAATCCCATTTGAAAACATTAGCCCCACACATCCCTATGTCACACTGCATGTATGTGGTGCTACATTACAGGCAGTGTGGTCACAGTAACAAATTAAACTTGTTCATTCCATAATGGGATGATATAGGTGGTCAAAATGCTACAAGATTGAATGATTTAACCTGTGTTTTTCAGTTAGAATTCACATTATCCTCTGTTCTGAAATCTTAATCTACCTGGATTACAGTTATTCTAAATCAAACCATAGAGGCACAAGCTAGGTCAAACAAACATACGTTCTTGTTTCTCATAAATTGATATTAAGAAACTTGAGTAATATTTGTCAAAATCAGCCATGAAAAGTAAGTATTGCTTAAATTTAGTCTGTGACACTAACGGGGCTTATGTCATGAGCTTTAAAATATTTTTCAGCCATTCATGGTTATTGAACATGTTATTTCTCGGCTTCTCAACATTTGAACAAGAACAACTCGTAGATATGAGAGATGAGCAAATTCACTTGTAAATCCATGATAAGTTTAACAAGTTTGAACAAGTCTGTCAAGGCCCAAAGTTTGATAACTGGATAACTGTTTTATCAAGTTGGTTTTATTGTCTAGCAGAGCACCACATGCCGGAGGCTGCAATATACAATGGAATCATGTCTCCCAAAGTGATTTAATACAAAATCACCTTCAGTGGAATGATATTTTATAGTTTACAGTAAAATATATTATACTATTTTTTTCATTTCTCATTCTTCTTTTAAATTTTCATATTTATCAGCAGAAAAATGTGAAACAGAACTGACAGAGGGCAGTATATTTCACCTCCGTTCAGTAGTGCAAACAAGATCTCAGTGCCACACAAACACACTCATATGTGATGTGTGATAACAGAATAACAGTTCCTCTTTCAGTATTCTACGACTGACTTTCTTGTCCATGCAACATGTTAGCTTTTTTACTCCTCAAATGCTGTACAAAGCTGCTTGCTGTTGTATACAGTGATGCAATTCCTTCATACACAGAAGAGCCAATTCTTCGGTGCATATAAATGTTATTTATTCCTCAGGTAACAATAATGTACTCTGCAATTCTGTGTTCTTTAAAGTCAAAAGGGGCGGAATTATAGATAATGGAGATGTCCGTATTCATAGTCGCAGAGTGTTCTTGACCACAGGCTGCAAGAGACAGCAAAACAACACTGTCACTGCAGGAGATATATTAGTTATAACATTAATCCATAGTTACAAACTCTGCTAATGTTTCCGCTGACTGTGATTAATCAAGCAGATGTCCAATCACATTACTTAAAAAGGAGAAAAACAAACAAAACACCAATATACAGGGCCAGGATGGAATAAAGGTAATGCATTAAATACACAACAAACAATCAAGGAATGCAGTAAAAAAAAAAAAAGATCTTCATCCACACCATTCTAACTTGCCAGCCATCTGAAGGTCCCAGGCTAGCAGAGATGTTATCTTAAGTCACCAACTATCAGCCTCCTACAATGTGAGTTCTCTTCTCACAAAGATCATCTCATATCCACACTTGCGCACATGTGACCTCTCAAATGAAGCTAATGACTCTCATTCATGACTTGAATCTTGAATGAGACTCATGTAAAACTAACCACACAAAAGTAGGCCAAAGGATCAACTGACAACTCTGTAGGCAATGAATTAACTCACAGAAACAAACCTGAATACCTGAAAACTCCTTCCAGTCTGTTAGAACTGAAGAGGCGTCTTGGATGAGAGGTCAAACACTTATGAAACTCAGATTAGTCTAGTTGCTACTGGGACAAACTTCTGAACAAAGATTTGTTGCTAGTTTTAATGACAATGCATGATGGAGCTGTTTTGAAATCTAGTATTTGGGGTCTGTGAAGAGGCTCTGACTATGGATCAATTGTAATTTCACAACATGATGGCTGCCTTGACAGAGAATCTAGGACATGAAAACTTTGGGCCACATTGCTGCAGGAACACAGCTACATTTACTTACATTTATAGTTGAAAAGGATCTGACTTTAAAATGGCTTGAAGAACTCATGTCAAATTTTTGCAAGGTGAAAACATACATTAACAAATTACATATTACAACGTGACCTGTATTTAATTTAGTAATTTATATTCAAGAACAGGATAACTGTGGTATATTGCCACAGCAAGTAAAAAGTCAATGTAATTGTGCTTTTTAAACATTGCAGGCTTCAGATGACTGACTGATTATCAGAACCAATGACGTAAAGATAGAAAACTCATCCTCACCTACTAAAACACATTTGGGTATGAATATTTGGGGTCTCACCCCACATATAACATCAAATAATTAAATAAAACCAAACTTATTAGAAACACACACATCAGTGAGATTATAACTACCTCTGTTGCCAAAATATATTTCTAGGAAACATCAACTTGACACGTTCTTTGACCCACAGTTTGGTCCATATCTGAAAGAGGTGGCACAGTTTATGATCTAAACTACTGCCAGCCACCAGGGATGATCCAGATTATTTAGATTTAATTTTGAGAGCTACCAAGTCCATCTTTATATAAATTCATGGGTTGAAACCAAAAAATAGCAGTCATGTCAAAATGTCTTCTATGAAAAAGGTCTTCATTGGAGCTCACAGCTCCACGGTCCAGTAATATAACATAAACCTCCTCACAGATTTCTATTATTAGCACATCTCTGATAAAAAGGGGAAATTTGTGGTTATATATTAGGTACTGTTGTACATAGGGGTGTAACGAAATAGTCATCTCACGAACAATACGTAATACGATACAGGGACCACAATACGAAATACTCACGAAACAAAACAGAACACCACACATACATTCTACTGCACCGATTTATGTGATGCAGGAGCATCCACTATTTCCTCATCTTTCTCCATTTTCTTGCTGAAAAAAAATGCTGCTACAGTAGGCGAGAGGGTCAAAAATTATCCGTCTTAGTGCGTGGCGCCTCTTCGAGTTCTTGAAACTTCTTTTTATGGATTTTTATTTTGTGTGTCTTTGAATTTTATTTTGTCTTTTTTTTTTGCGAAATTTCGTGCCACGAAATTTCGTTACACCCCTAGTTGCAGATTTTCTGAAGTGTCATCAGTGGCACCCACAAAAGTGCATACACATTGATCTAAAACCTGTTGTAGATGTCCAGCGATTTATGGAAATCAGATACCACTTTTTATTACTTAATAAAAGTGAAGAATATTTCACTGAGTAAACAATAACTACCATGCAACACCCACACATGGACAACGTGGAACTTGTGCAGTGTTCATATACAAAGAGGAGACATCTAAAACACACTTGCTTAAGGCTGGGATACATGGGTAGCATTTGTTAGCAATGGTGATTGGCAGCAACGGCAGTGAGGTAGAAAAAATTTTAAATGTTGGGTATTTCAAGTTATTATTTAGGGTTGTACATTTAGGGTTTGTATAGTGTTTGCCTTATTTTACTAATTAATTTTATATAACTTACCACTGACCAGTATGGATCATCATACTGAGCGAATCGCTGTCAGTGACAATAATATTACAGGAGACTGGCTTCTAAACATTGGTATTCTCGCCCTAACTGACTGCTGCAAAAAGTTACCCATGTAACAGCGCCTTAAAACTTTAGTCAATCCCACTTTCAGTCCTCAAAAAATAATATAATGGTTGCCTTTTCATTTACAGCAACAATAACTTTTTTAAAATGAAAACATTGAGATGAACACCTCAAATCTTCGTCATCCATGCATTGCTTGAGTCTTTGTTCTTGTAATTGTTCCTCCCCTCTTTCTGTCTCTTCTGGCTTCATCTCCTGCAAGAAGAAAACGAATGACAGATATATAGAATATAAGGAGAATTAATGCAGTGTCCCTTCCAAATCTGCTTGTTAGAAGGAATTATTTATCCATAGGACTCTATATAGGGCTCCAGTAGAAAGAAGAAATAAAGAAACACACCCGATTCTCTAGCCTCTTTGCCAACACCCCTACAATCTCTCAAAGTCATCATAAGTTCCTTGTTTTTTCTTATTTTGCGGTGAAGGGGACTTAAAGCTGTAGTATGTAACTTTTATAAAAGTAATTTTTTGCCATATTTGCTAAAACTGTCCCCATACCCAGACAGCAGTACATGAGACATGTAATCTGTGAAAAAAACAGCTCCACTGGTCCCACCTACTGCTCCTACTGCGATCTGCAAGAATCCACTGCGCCCAACACAAAACAACCAGTCAGAGCCAGAGGAGCGTCTAAGAGAGTGTCTGACATCTGTCAATCACTACTCACACACACGCTGTGAACCGCCCCCTCCCTCCACTCATGCCACAGGGGGCGTTTGCGCGACGAGGTGGGGTTTGAAGGTGGGGCATGAGTGCAACAGAGAGAGGGGGGGAGTGACGTGAAACTGAAGCTGAAAGCTAAGTCTGCTCTCTTCTCGATCTTACATACTGCACCTTTAACTGGGCTGTAAGCCTTAACCTCTATCAAATAACAACACATATGGTGTGTAAGTCGCACAACCTGTGTGCTGTCTGAATCCATCACAGACTAGATTGTTTCTTATTGACTGCTATGTATTTGTGTCTGTGTCTGTAGATACCATGGTTTCCTTTCATGTCACATCATTTTCACCATACCAACACCAGAATCAGTGAACGCAACAAGGAAACGCCTGACTTAGGACAGGACCTACCAGACAGGGCAGGCCTCACCCCAGACCACATATGTTCCCTTCACGACTTTACCACAACTTATTTCCACTTATTTCCAGTACAACAACCAATTCTACAGACAGGAACATGGTTGCACCATGGGCTCGCTGGTGTCCCCCATTGTGGCTAATCTGTACATGGAGAACATGGAAAGACAAATACACCTTTGTCATCTCTTGAGAGCGCCTTTATCACCTACACTGACACTACCTGTATGTAACTTCGTGGTTTGGGTAGGTACCATGTCACCACTCAAAAAAACTAACAAACAAAATTTGACAGTTTGTGGCATAATCTCTGGGTGTACTCTCAAGATTGGTGACGTGACCTGATGAGCTCCAGTGTGTGTGGCCGGCCATCCGCTGCTGTCAGCCCTGCTGTCTCTGACTGTGTTTGTCCTGGTTCTGACACACTGTCTGCGGCTCTATGATCGACTCCTCAGTATCCATGTGTCTTATGAAAACCTGGCATATTGTGGTCATGGTGGAAAGTACTTACTGGGTAAAGGTGTTGTCAGAGGCTGTGAAGCCTGTCAGTCATAGTAGCTATCGGGAGTGTGAAGTAGGCATCAGGGATTGGTAGCAGGACCTAAGAGGGTGGGTTGTTGCTGTTCCGGGTTGTGAGCGCGGCTTAAGGAGCTAATGCTAAGAGCGCTCAGAATAACGATGTGGTTATTGTTTTGGCATGGCTACCGCTGAGACTAGCCTGTGTTGAGGTTGCGAAATAAAACACCAGCTAAAGACCAGTTGGGCCCGGTGCCATCCATAATAAGGGTCGCTACAATATTTATAAATATTGATATTTATTTAAACTGATATTTCAAAACAATATTTGTATTAAATGCTGTAAGACTAGCCTACTTTACCTCTCCTGAAGACATGGTTTATAGCACACCAGTGCTGCCTCAGGATTGATTGTTTAACAACAAATGCATGTGATACAGATTTTACGACAGTTGATAGAGACGTTATCGTTTCTCGACTGTAGCGGGACCCCGCGAGCAAATCTTACATAATGTTGTTTTAAAGAATGGCCATTCAAAAAACAAAACTCACATTGCCAAAGTGGTCACGCTGTATTATTTATATTGTTAATGTTTTATTGTATTGTTAGACTGGGGTGCTGAATTTAGCTACATATAGCAGTGAGATTGCAACTACCTGAATAACCGTTCCTTACTCCTGCATCCGCCTGTAAAAACAACCCATGGTGAGTTTGATTATCTGACTATATTATATTAAACTCTACACACTGGTTGTTCAGCCGAGGGGCTACGTCTGACAAATTTAAAATAAAAGTAACACTGTTGTGCATGTGTGTGTTTTACCTTTTAGAGTGGTTCAGGGTAGGCCTTTCTTGGGTCATATGTCAAATCAGGGATATAGGGCTCATGGAGGTCTGGGTCTAGTGGCAGGGTGTCCAGGGGCAGATCTGTGTAGCCATAGGCAGGGTAAGGGCCTTCTAAGTCTGAGAAACACAGACAGAGATCTCCTGTTGTAACATCTTGTTACAGATTACACAGGACACCAGAGGCATACACAGAACTAACACATACATAAGAGAGAGATATTGATCTTTCCATCTTTCCAACAGATCTTCATGGTAAAAATTAAGTAAGCTATTTTTTGATATGATATTTGGTGTCACGTGGCAATCCCAGCTGACTTCAGGTGGTAGTTCCTGGCAATTTGTTCTTAGTGAAAGAAAGTTTGAACACTGCAGAGGAGTTACAGCAGAAATCTGAAGAAGAAATGGTCCCATATAACTAAGTTATCTGTTTTTGGAACAGTAATGGTTAAAAGATAAGAAAAACACCTTTTAAGTGAGATTCTTTCATTGAGGGGAGATGGGGTGTTTATGATAATACATGCTTTGCTCTGTGACTTTTGATCTTACAGTGCCATTATTTGTAATTTTCCACCCCCGCCCAAGTTTTCTTAGGGGTGATGCATAGTATAAATGTGCAAGCCGAGCTGGCCCAAGCCTCTGAGGGGCCCATGCAAATTTTGATTTGGGGAACCCCCTGTGTACCACCTAAGTCTCATCTGAACTTGACCATTAACCATGCTGGCATGTTATTATTTACAATAAACCAATTGTGTTATTTATACCATACTTCTTTTGTTAAACTTTTCATATTCAAAGCACTAGGAATAACAAATTACAACACCAGACATTGCATTTGGTAAACCGATAGTAAAGTTTAATGGCTTTTGCTTTGGGAGTCAGAAAAATGGGTGCAGAAGTGCAAATCTGCAATGAGCAAACATCAACCATTTGGCAGTGGCCCTCGCCAGCTCAGTCCTCTCTGAGTCGGATAGGGCACGTGACCATTGTGCTGGACCAAGTGGAGGTGCTGCTGATCTGCCTTGATGGAACTTATTGAGGGAGTAAATATGACATCTATGGCAGTAGCTGCAGACGTTGAAGGACCTGTAGGTACATCAGAATAGTAATGAGAATTATACCGTAACATAGGAAAGTAAGCCATCACATACGCTGTTCTGTTGACTGACCTGCCTCAACAGCTGGGGTTGAAACAGAGGTGAGGGCTGGAAACTGCTCCTCGCCTTCAAGTGCCGGCTACTGCTCCTCACTCTCAGGTACTGGCACTGGTTCCTCACTTTCTGATGCTAATGACTGGACTGGACTGAATGATCCTGCAATGTAAAACATGAGAGATACCTGCATTGAATGTGGCATAATAGACAGATCATCAAAGTGTAAAATCTCACTCACAAAAAATTGTTTATGTCTAGATAGACGATAGAATAGAATGCCTGTATTGTCATTGCACATCAGTACAATGAATTGTGATTCACTTCCATATATATATACAGGGGGTCCTCGAGTTACGACGGTCTCGAGATACGACGTTTTCGTGGTAACGACACATCTCCCATGAACTTCCTTGTTTCGGCTTAAGCGGTTTGCCCCGTAAATACGTACAGCCTTCGCACGGGAACTAGTTGGTGCCGGCTCTCCAACACCTCCACAGCACAGCTATGCTACTCTGCGTTGCTACAGCTATGCTACAAGGTTGATATCAGAAATCTAAAGGAAATGCTCATTACACTCGCGATATCAACCCCTACGGTGTGTCAAGAGGGACAAAAGGCAATTCACCCTAGTAAACTCTTATTTTAGCGTGGTGTTATAGCGACATCTAGTGGCACAACTTAGTATCTA